>JAMKCH010027675.1:0-34453 GCA_023653785.1 Ophioderma brevispina
GGGGGGGGGGAAAGGATCAACTCCCCGGCTATCAGGTAGTACAAGTCCGGCCATCCCCAGGTCCCAGGGGACCGGGACATTTTTGATAAGTGCATAAGGCGAAGGGAATGATTTGTTTCATGTGTGGAGTGCACGATGCTGCCTGACTGTGAGACAAATATTTCATTATTTTGTGAAAAATTGTTTTTCAAAACTGATAATAAAAAACAAATTTTCAGTTGACAGGCCTTGTCTTTTGAGGGGTGGGAGTGCGATAGCACACCAATCAAACACTAAAAATGGTCTTGAGGTGTGCGATTTTCAGACCACACCTAAATATGGTAAAATAATAGCACAATTTGGTACAAAATGCACACCTACAGCACACCTAGTTCATCTTCAGAAGTGCTTTTTTTAGCACAGTAGGCATTTTTAAAAGACAAGGCCTGCAGTTGCTCAAAATATTCAAGTATCCCTTCCTATTTATTTGAAAGAGACACTGGCACATTTAGAAAATAGTGCGCCCTCACGATTTCTCAAAATTGATATTTTTGCATGGTTGTAAAGCTTTTATATGTACACTAGCCCCCACCTGAAATGATTAAGACCAAATCAGCGCCCGTACGGGTAAACAGAACAATTTAATAAATGACGCCGGCGACATTAATTCAGCAGACGACGGAAATGGCGTTTATCACTAGAAAAAACATGCTGTATGCATGATTCCAAAGGCGTGAACCCTGTTTGACCGATCTGTGACCTTCGTGGTGTTAATTCTATATCAATGAGTCGAGTCTATGATATTCCATGTAATATGTACACATACGGCAAACTTAAAAGTTAGTCTACAAATCACCTGAGCGTCCTTCACCTTGTAGTAAAGTACCCTTTTTTTTTATGTGTATTTATTTTTGTGGGCCGCCCAGCTATAGCTGACAGGAACAACTTAGCAATCCGTTGGCGTGTGATGTGTGGAGTGTGTGGATGTGTGTGTGTATGTGTGTGTGTGTGTGTAGGTGTTGTTGTGTCACAAAGTGTTAAGTTTTTTTTTAAATTGACTCAATTGAAAAGTGTAACTCAATTGGAACCAAACACTTCTGGTATAGTGGGCTTACAAGGGATCCACTCAATGTTGATGAGGTCAAAGGTCATGTTTGAAAGGTCAAAGGTCATGTAAGGTCAATTTGAAAAAATGGGATTAAAATGTTAAATTGATCTTAAAATGAAAACTGAAGTTCAACATGGAACCAAACTTTTTTGTCATAGGTGCACATGCGATCCCCCTCATAGTTGATGCAGACAAAGGTCACGTGCCAGGGTCAAAGGTCATGGGGCGGCCCACAGCTTATATTCTTTGAATATAGCGAGCGCGAAAGCCGAGAACCGCGAAATTCTAGTTATGTATGTATCTCTATTCTTCCAATGGCCTAGACTATCATTTGCGAGCAATTATTTCATATTTTGTGAATTTTGTGCCAGTGCCGCTTTAAGCAGTTAACTTGGGAGGGGTGTCAAAGTACAGTATACATACCATAAATAATGAATTTCCTTCAGATTTTTGTCCCGCAAAATACTAGTAGCAAAAATGCTTTAGCTTATTTTTAAACTTTTGAAGAAATAAAGCTGCAAATAACCCTTTTGTGTCGCCTGCCAAAGGCAGGAAGACACATAGCTGGATCACTTTGTCCACTGTTGTCTGTTGTCGTGAAAAAGGGTTAAATTTGCCAGTAATATCTGCATACTTCGATGGATTTAAAACAAACTTGCATCACAGGTGCAACATGGGATGCCCCATTTGTTGATGAGGTCACAGGTCACCTACCTAGGTCAAAGGTCATGTGAGGTCAAGTTGTAAGATAAGCTGAATGTAAAATTGACTTAAATTGAAAAGTTGAAGTTCAATTAGAACCAAACTTGAGTCACAGGTGCAACATGGGATCGCACATTTGTTGATGAGGTCAAAGGTCACAAACCAAGGTAAAGGTCATGTGAGGTCAAGTTGTAAGATAAGATAAAAATGTAAAATTGACCTCAATTGAAAAGTTGAAGTTCAACTGTAATCAAACTTAGTTTATAGAGATTACATGCAAGCCCTCATTTGTTTATGAGGTCAATGGTCACATATCAAGCTCAAAGGTCATATGAGGCCTATCATTCACAAACCGCGATGGCAGGCTACACAAGCGGTCCGAGGACCGTGTATTTTTTTATAATTAGGCACTTGGAAACTTTGTTTTATGTAACAAATATAAGGTTACTAGTGTATTCAAGATGCCTTTAGATGTAATAATGAAATGGACAGAAAATAAGGAATAATGAAATCGGACTGTCACCTTTTAAAAATCTCAACAGGAAAACTAAGAATCAAATTCATTGGCCTAATGTATGGGCCTATTTACGCAGTTCTGTAAATGGATGACAAGCATGTACATGTACGTTGTCTTACGCTGAACGCTACTCCATCGAATGTGAGTCTGTAGATAGACTCACAAAGACACTTCTGAATTGGATTTCAGCCCTGGTTTTTTCTGTTTACAAAACACAGCTTTGCTAGGTCATGCCATGGGCTTATGCAATAAGTACAATTGTGTGTGCACTCTTGCACGCCAAATACATAAACAACATGATTAACCTACCATTCAATAGTTAACCCAATATTGATTAGGGTGACATCTTCCTTTGTTTCTCATGTCAATAATAACCAGGAACTTCTGAATGTGTGACACCAATTCTCTTGATTTCATGGATGTTGAGCATTCAAAAATTTTTTCATTTTGGATGCATTTGGAATGTGGTATCATGTCTACCTAGGGTGTCTCCGAAAGATTACACCTAACTATAGGGACCCGAACCTTCAAAAGTAAGATCAACATGAGAAAATATAAAAAGAATAATAAACAAAAATTACTTTTTAAAAGCACTGATTCGGTTCAGTCGTTTGAAGAAATGGCGTTATGTAAACACATGTCAAGGACACTCCTTCCAAAGCTGCTCCCAAACAAGCCAGTTTGAGTTAATTACTGCCGATTACTAGTGGTCAAGCTGTCGTAAATTCTTCATCCCCAAAAGGAACCGGCTTGTTTAATTATTTGGAGTTCAATGTCATTTTGTTTGTTTTCTCATACTACTATTGCCGAATGTTGTGTGTATATGAATAGTATGGGGGTCTGTGCACGAAAGGCTCCCCAGTTTTGCTTCAAAGAGCGTTAAATTCACATGAAAGGTGCGTGACGATTGCTGGACGTTCCTGAAACTATATTTGGATGAATCCGTTCATAAATGGCTGAAAAATCACGAAAATGTGTCGGGTTGCATGGTAAATGTACTTGTTTGTAAGCGTTACTAGGCGGTCGTATGCGGAGGTTCGTTGCGACGGGCGGTTGCGCGTGGCACCGGGCGATCACGAGTAAGACGCGCCGGGCGGTTACCCGTGGCAACGGGCGATCACGCGTAAGACGCTGTATATGCGGGTATACGCAATGACAGGCAAACGGTGTTGGGGGAAATAAAGAAATGGTCAAGAACCCATGTTTTTTTGCGCTTGGCTGTCGTATTTACATACTACAGTTTTGTTTTTTATCCCCCGCACAGAGTTTTGAAGAAGAAAAATTAAAATATACGGATTTTTTACGGGAATTGAAAATTTTACGTTTTAATATTTAGAAATTAGGTACCTATATAGGGGCCTAAGTTATAGATATGCGCAATACGATTACGGGATGTTGTGAGGGGGGTAGTGCTGGGACCGTTTAAACGTTTACGAATCGGAAGTGGTCACTAAACGTTTATGAAAATCACTAACGTTTACCCGTCAGCAAACCCTACTAAATTTTTATTTTCAGTAGTTTTTATGTCTGGCAGTCACATTTTCACCAAAATTACCCCGCCGTCAGTGAAAAGTAAAGTAACAGTTCCAATGCTTCTTCTATAAATGGTTTCCGACTTTACGAAACCTAGAAAATCCCCCGTTTCCAATTCTTGTGCGTGAAGTGGGTTGACTTCGGCCTATTCACCGCATAACACGGCCCCAATTATGCGGTGCTTCAATTACAGAGTGATCTACAAAAAAGTAAAATGGCAGCGGTAATTGCAGCTTCAGTGTTCGATTTAGAGGGGATTTACATGCACAAATGCATGTAACATTGCTCCTATGCATGTAAAATTTGTTGTCTGTGTATGTAAATTTTTGTGCATTCAGCCTATTTCAAGGAAAATCCTAAGTGTGCATGTACTTGAATTTCCTAAATCGACCACTGTGCAGCTTCCTGCAGTGAATTGGTCGTTTTTTGATCTTTGGGATATTCACTGCTTTAGTTTTGATAAACATAACATTAAGTTAAGTAACAAACAACTTTTATGGTTCAAGATGATATTTAAGATTGCATGCGAGCCGGGTAACCCGTTATACTACGATTTTATTGTAAAGAATTGCATTTTTGTGGAAGCGCCAAATTCGGTAGTTGTTAACTTGTTATGATCGTTTAAACGAACGGAGGTACAGACCGTGTAAACGGCTAGGAAATTAAACGGGAACTCCAGCTCTAGGGGGGGGTCATAAACCTACAGGATTGCGAGAACTTTATAGGGGATTTTGAGATTTGAGAAAATATGTGGACAAATACGGGAAGTACGGGTTAGCACACTGGGAGTAGGCCTACTTTGAGAAAAAGTAACGGAAACCTATACGGATTAAATATTGAAAATATACGAGAAAAAATATAATATTGGGATTACATCATTCAGTTGACGTTTTCCTTAGAAATCGGTAAACTACAGTTAGCTATGATAGGAAATGATAGGTACGGGAATTTGATTATTAAGAGTTTTAAAAATACAAAATGTTGCGACTCGGGTGAGTGGTGTGGGGTCCTACAGTTCAGGGTGACAGTCACGTGAATCATACTATGATAATGTAAAGGGTAGTATTTGAAGTGTAACGTAATTTGGATGTATTTTGGACCTTTTACCCCTAAACCATGGTCCATGTGATGGGGTCATATTGACTTTTATTGACCTCTTCATCAAGTTCTGCAGGATGGGATAAAAGATTTTCTATTTGACCGTGTTTATTTTACACACAGTACAGTACTTTGACCTTATGACTTCAGAGACCTTTGATCAAAATGTCATTAATTAACTTTTTTGTTGGGTGTCAGCTGATCACATACAATGAGTCACAGAATCATACTAGTATATGTAAAAGGAGTAGTGATTTGAAGTGTAACCATAATTTGAGTATTTTGACCTTTGACCCCTAAACCATGGTCAGGTGATGGGGTACAATTGACTTTTATTGACTCCTCATCAAGTACTACAGGATGGGGATAAAAGATTTTCATTTGATCTTGTTTAAATTTACACACATTAAAGTACTTTGACCTTAGTGACGCCCGATGACCTTGATCAAATTCCATTAGTAACTTTTGTGGGTGTCAAGCTCCATCACATACATGAGTCAAGTAATCAAATTATGAAATCTTAAAGAGTAGTGTGTGAAGTGTTCAGTTAATGTGATTATTTTGACCTTTGACCCTAAAACATGGGTCTGTGATGGGGTCATAATTGACTTTTATTGACCTCATCAAGTACTACAGGATGGGATACAAAGATTTTCTATTTGACCTTGTTTTAATTTTAACACACATTAAAGGTCATTGACTTAGTGACCGCAGTATGACCTTTGATCAAAATTTCATTAATTAACTTTTGTGTGGGGATGTTTAACTGCACCACATACATGAGTCACGTATCTACTATGTAAGCTGTAAAAGGAGTAGAGAATTGAAGTGTAACGTAATGTGATGTAGTTTGGACGCTCTGACCTCTAAATCATGTGTCATATGACAAAGTCATGCTTTGACTTTTTTGTAGTGTTGATCAAGTCCTCCAAGATGACAGCATTAGTTTTGAGATTTTGAGCTATTCTAGATTTTTTGCATTGTTAACGTTGTTAATCCCTGTGGTCCTATCGTGACCTTTGACACCAATCAGTTCAGGTCAAAAGTTTTCGGGCAGGTACTTGTCCTTGTACCAGTTTTGGTCAAATGGGCTGTTTCCATCGAGATATTCGCATGTTTAAAAAAGAAAAGAAGAAGAAACCGTACCGAAGAAAAACAGTCGGTTCCCGACTGTGTAAAAAGAAAATGAAAGAAATATTGATCATTTCTCGCCTGTTCTGCCTGAATCACTTTATTACAAAACCTGGAAGGCAAGTGTCCCTTGACATTTTTAACATATCGCTTATTTCTTCAAAACTCCTGAACCGAATCGAGTGCTGTTTACATTACAATATTGAAAAATATTGTGGTTTAAGCTTCTTTTTAATTTATCAAATGTGTGTAGTCACTTTTGAGTCATAGTCCATCACTGTTAGGGTGTAATTCTTTCTCTGGACACCTGGATGTGATTCAGGTAAGTTTGGCCTCAATATTTAAATGTATTTTATAGACTGAGGCCATGTAAAGCAATGGCATTTGGTGTCCACACTGCTAATTGAGAGATGAGTACAGGGCGTTTGGTTTTTTTCACTACTGTTACCCAAATTAAAGTTTTGTTACCTTTTGGTCTCCTGTTTACCTAGATACATTGTAGGAATGTTCAGATTTCCCATGTGAGGGCCTTCATCAGGATCACACAGTTTTCTATGCAGTTACTGTAATGAACAGATGTTTCGGCCTACGGTGGCCTGGAAGTATTTTCCCACATGGTCATAGCAAAATAGTCATCATCAATGTGAAATTTCAATTGCTTGTATGTAGTGAATTTGTCATGGTTTTGAGTAGTAATCATTGAGTTCATGGATCAAAACTTTTTTCGGTAAAAATAGCGTCGTTGGCGAGATATACACAAAAGAGGAGAATTATAAAGATAATTTTGATACCCAACATATTTGACCTTGGTTTCTAGAAATTAAAAATACCAAAAATAATAATAAATCCGTCCCACCACATTTTGTGAGGGTTTTTTTAGTTCACGAACAAACAAAAAATAGAAAACTTTCAGCACAACATGGTCAACCATCAAATATTAGGGTCAACTAAATATTCTAACAAAGAAATCACAATTTTTAATACTTATAATTGGATTTTGTGATGGTTTTTAATTTGTTTTGAGTCCTCAATTTTGGTGGGACTGAAGCAATGTGGTGGGGATGGAATAACACACTGAGGGCTGATTTTGGCATTTATCAGGAGTTTTAGATTTTTTTTATGTAATTCAAACTATCTCATTTTAAGTGAAGAACTGTAGTCATTCTGGCCCTAAATCATTTTTTAAACAAATCTCGAATCACCTTGTGAAAAACCTTTATTCATTTTTTTGAGGCACTCATCGTATGATGATGCTGTAGACCCCCAATGTGATCAAGATATGCCTGGAACATCAGGACTTCTTCAGTGCTCATAATTGACTGGGGTACAGGGGATTGGGTCCAGGATTTATGACAATGAAGTGTTTCCAGAGGTGGTGGTTGATATGCTTGGTACAGAATTATCCAATGTAAGGCCAAGGTCAAGTCCTGGGGGTATCTGGACGTGCTGGGAAACCAGGCGAATGCAGTTACATGTATGACCTTAGCATGTTCTTCGAAAGATTCCACCTCCCATTCCAGTTGGGACAGAGGTTAACGGTTATTCCTCTATGTTACCATAATCAATGTTGGACATTAATAAGGCGAATCCGCCTAGAAATCAGTGTTTCTAATTAAAGAAAATTTTCAAAATTCAAATATTAGCTGGTACCAGTGGTACTGATTTTTTTGTTTAAAATAGACCTTGTACTTGGGTGAAAATACATATTATGAACCTAATGTAGTAATTCACTTAAATTTAGTTTTCAATACAATTTGTCCAATTTTGACACTTAGACAATAACAAATCGGATGCCACAAAATCCCGTCCCACCACATTCCGTCCCACCACATCGACCAATTTTTTTAAAACACATGCTATGTGAAATGTGGGAGTCTCTTTTTTCATTCTGTTGCATTTAATATTAGGATAGGTCGGACTAATTGTATACTATCAGTGTTTAAAATTTTAATTCATATCCTTGTACTTTTGATAAATTACAGAAACTTTCGGTGTTAAAAATTATGTGTACGCTATCGTTCCGTCCCACCATCATTAGTTAATTTGCGTTGCCATGGAACCACTCTACATCCTTTGGATTCTTTTTGTTGTTTTTATTTTATGTATAACGAACCTTGGTCTCACAGACTTTAATTAGGATCCCATTAAAACAACACTAGGGATATTGCCAAGGAAAAGTGCTATCAAATTCCGTCCCACCACAAACGTATTTTGGCTCTGACCCCACAGTGTAAATCTGTGTCCCAGATGCTAAAGATCAAATCTAATTTTTGGTACTGCGTGAGAGATTAAACGTGTTTACCAGTTGCCCATAGAGAATTGTGTGCCCTGCTAGTGAAACTAAATCTCAAATATCTCCGAAACAAAGGGGTTCTACTGTATGGATGTTTTTTTGCATCAAGGTCCATTACTTTGTTTTGTTTGAATATGTACATGTATAAGCGTTTAGCGATCGGAGCCATGGACCTTAATGTCTGGATATTTTTAGCTTTGAGTGCATTTTGAAAAACAATGCACGAGCGCTCATTTTGAGATGACGGTGCCCATTCTGAGCCCTGGTCAAATCGACCAAGTGCAGTGATTTTTGCCATTCACTGAGAAACAAAAATATGCAGACATTACCTATAATTCATGTAACCCTAACACTTACTGGGCTTTCCCCCAATAACGTCCGGGGAGTCAATGATAATCAATCCATTCGTGTCATTTGAACGGACGATAGTCCAAGTCATTTGTTGACTTTCAGCGACTCTCGGACGTTTTCCTCCCAGAGGAATAACTGGCTAAGTCGTTCACTGCCGAAATTCAACATAATCATTGGTGTTCTGCCGGCAAAACGTCAGAAAAGTCACCCAGAATCATGGTTGTTCTGCTGGTTATAACGGCTGAAGAATCATTTGATTTCGCAACGTCTCTGCCAGCAACGGTCCGAGATTCAATGACCGGAATGTACGCTCCACTTCCGGGGGTTTCAACTTTTGACCTTGACACATCTGCTACATTTGGAGGGCCGATAAAGTCACAGTGGGGAAAAAACCCTGTGACCGTCAGGTAAGGCGGGGCATCGTGGGATAACAACATGGCAACGTAAAGGTCATATTTACGTCAATGAGAATCATTTGGTTGTCGCACTTCTCCTGCGGGGAAGTCGGCCGGAATCAACCCGAATCAATGGGGTGTTTAACACGTTAGGTGAAGACATCCGAAATCAATTAGAATTATTAAATAAATATTTTTGACGTCAGAGAGTCAATGAGAATCATAGCAACCCTTGAAATTTTGAATGATTCTCATTGATCTTGGACGGGTTAGGGTTTATACGTTTATGAATACTGCATGAAATTTAATGCAGTCATGTTCGAACTTAAAAATCCACACCCACCCACCCTCCCATAAATTGAAAACAATCCAAGATCGTGCACAAACTTTCTTGAAGCACATCGCTTACCTGTACGCTCACGCAATGGCAAATATCAATGCATGATTTTTATCCAGAGGATGTACATGTATTGAGTCAATCCCACAATGCAACAGTTTGGGTCAATGGGGAATTGGAAAGGAATTTGAAATAAAAATTGGTTCTGTCAAATAAACCATAGACTGACGTGTAGAGAAAGTGATTTGGTGTGTGTGAATTTGTTATTTTTTATTTGTTTTGTCAAGCGATCACAGATACATGTAGGAGTCCCTCTGCCATAATTTTACCTTAAAGTGTTCCATACCTGTATTTACATCTTAATTTTCTTTGTTGTTGTTTGTTACATGTAGAGATCTTATGATTCTATGGGGTATTCTGAGCGGAGTCCTGATGAGAATGAACTAGTGAAACAGGTACGTATAATGTTTCTTACTATTTTGTCTGCGGTGTCACTAGCCAATGGGGGGGGGGGGGTATTCGGGTAATATTGTCCAAGTGCTCTGCCTAGACCGTGAGAGTTGACACGTATACGTGTACTTTCAAAGTACCAACATAAAGTGTGGGCTGTATTATAAAGACTAAATTTAAGGCCCACAACAAATGTATTTCTATGAAAATAAATAAGGCTCTAAATGTGCAAGAAATAGGAACGTAACATAAATTCTGTCTCTAGTAAAGAAGACGATTTTAATAGGTCATAAAAACAAATTTTGAGACAGTCCGGTAGAGTTGCATTCTTCTAAAAGCTCTGCTGTGCTTTTTTTAGCAAAATCTAAATTCCTCCTAATTAGTTCTAGACAACGATGAACATCAAGCAAAATGAGTCTGAAGTCGGTCAGATTCAATTTTACTTTTTGATGTAGCTGTATGCATCATTTAAAAAGCTACATTTTGCTGAAATCCCCATTGAAATTGACCAATTACTTCCAAAGATATGATCATTTGAAGGGTGGCCAAAACAATAGGAAACAAAAGACATTTTTTTACTTTGTTTGGCTATATCTCAAAATCAATATTTGCAACTTCCGACTCATTTTGCTTGATCACATCTAGTGTCTAACCGATCACCCTAATATCTGTTATACCGATTACAGATTTTAAAATTTCAAAATCGGTTCATTCCGATTCCGATTTTTTCTGTGTACCTTTTTTGCATTATCATCGCCGTTTTTGAGAGCCAAAAGCTGCCAGAAAGTAGCAGATTGATTTAGGTAAACCACTAAAACGGCGAAATAGTAAGTTAGGACCAACATACACACTCTTGTGTACATAAAATAATAAATTTATTGTTTCAGTTTGGATTTATTTTCACCATTTGGCCATCAGTTTGGAACAATTTTAATTCAACTTTGGCCCTCTTTGATATTATTTTAATCGGTATAGGAAAATCGGAAAAAAATGAGAATTTTGCCGATACCGATCAGATACAGATAAGGTCATAATCGGCCCGATTTCAAGAATACCGATCATTTCGGTTATTCTCTAATCACATCACATTTTTATTAATCTTTCCCTGGAGATGGTCAGTGCACGATAGTGTTGGGAAAAAAAACATACACGATTTTATATTTGTTTTGAAATTTAAAAAAATTGTATTATGTAAATATATCGTTCTGATGCTATCCGCTAGGAAAACAAAGGACATCTTTCGAACCTAACACCTATAGATGATGTATATCGCTCCTCTGTCAACCCTGCCTTGATAGCTAGTTGGTAAGAGTGTTGAGCATGTAATATGAAGGTCGCTGGTTCAAATCCGGCCAAGCGCACATTTTTTTTTTTTTTCAAAACTATCATGCACTGGCCTTCTCCAGGGAAACTCAATAAAATGTTCACAGGAAAGGCTTTGTTAAATAAATGTTTTTTGAGTGTAAGAGGATTGGGAGACAAATTATTTTTTGTAATTTGAAGCTTATAGTTCATTTACCGGTGGTTGCCTTTGATTTTGTTTGTTGTCGATAATGCGAATTTGAGTTTTGACATGTTTGTGACGTACCCCATTGCACATATAAGAATGGATGTGCATGAGTACTATGTGGCTCTGATTTTTTTTTTTTTTCTGGGAGCGCCGATACCAGGATACTGTGGATTTTGAAGCCCTGATGTAAATCCACACATCACTACACTTGTAATTGGCTCTTTAGATTCAAAATCAATTTTACAAAGTGTGCTTGGGTGTCTTAGACAGTTTTTTTTTTTTGCCTAATTTAGCTGATAATGTAAGGGGTGAAATTAATGTACATCATATTTTTTATGGCAGATTTTGATTTTTGAAACCGTATCAACTTATTTTGTTTTTTCCACCAACAGCTATCATCAAAGTTGAAGTTGAAAGTCAAAAAGTTTTTATCCATTCTAAGTTTTAATCGTGGGGTAGTGGAGAACTTGTACAAGAGCCATAGCGCAGGCCCACCAATAGTTGCTAAGCAAGAATGCTGTGCACTGCAGGAGGGGGCATTCATGTACAACATGTAAGTATCTAAAATAAGAAATATTCAAGGGTGCAAATTTGTATGAGTTTGCAAGAATCAAATTTACTTGAAATGACAACACTGAATACATGAGTGAATGGGAGAAATTGATTCTCATGCGACAAGAATCATTGCGAGAATGGATTTTGTGATTCCCATCGAATTTGCGTCCCTGGTATACAGCCTCATTTTCATGATTAAAATATTAAAGGTCCATGGCCCAATCCATGGTGTCAGAAAAAAGCTATTTTTCTCATATACCCTGTGAAATCTTAGGGCTAAAGGATGTTTGGTTTGGATGTTATGAGCGAAAATGTGCCCCTTTTTGGTCGACCAATATTTAATTTTACACAGAACTATATTGGGTGTTTAACACTTAGGGTAAGACCATCCGAGAATCAATGAGAATTATTCAAAATAAATAGAGTTTTTGACGTCAGAGAGTCAATGAGATCAATAGGCCAACCCTTGAAATTTTGAATGATTCTCATTGACCTTGGACGGGTTAGGGTTACTTTATATGATACTGCATGAAATTTTAATTGCATGTAATGTTCTGCAATTAAAAAAGCACACACCACCCACCCACCCTCCCATAAATGAACAATCCAAGATCGTGCACAAACTTTCTTGAAGCACTCGCTACAACTTTCCGCTCACTTGCAGCATGTGCAAATATCATTCATCATATTTACTCTCTCATTTACCAATGTTTATGAAGTCCAGTCAATGGGGATTGGACAGGAAGTTGAAATAAAAATGGTTCCTGCTGCCAATAAACCATAGATGACGTGTAGAGAAATGTGGATTTAGGGTGTGCCATTATGGTTATTTTTTTTTTTTTTGGTCAAGAGCAATCTACAGATCGCTCCCTCTCTGTAATTTTACCTAAAATAAAATGGTTCCATACCTGTAGTTACATCTTCATTTCCTTTGTTGTTTTTGTTACATGTAGAGATCTTATAATTGCTATGGGGTATTCTAGCGAGTCCTGATGAGAATGAACTAGTG
This sequence comes from Ophioderma brevispina, assembly GCA_023653785.1. NCBI lineage: Eukaryota > Metazoa > Echinodermata > Ophiuroidea > Amphilepidida > Ophiodermatidae > Ophioderma > Ophioderma brevispina. Next base: position 12,969 of record JAMKCH010027675.1, read on the forward strand.
AAACAGGTAGATATGTTGCTTACTGATTTTTGTCTGCGTGTCACTACCTGTCGCCAATGGGGGGGGGGGGGGTATCCGAGTACTATTGTCTAAGTGCTCTGCCTAGACCGTGAGAGGTTGACATACGTGTCTTATAACTTAAGAACCACATTAAAGTGTGGGCTTATTATAAATACTAAATTTAAGAAGGCCTACAACAAATGTCTTTCTATGACAATAAATAGGCTCTAAATTTGTCAGAAATAGGAACTTTTTGTAAAAAAAACAACAAAAAAAATTCTGTTCAAGTAAAAAGACGATTTAAAAGGTCATAAAAACAAATTTTGAGACAGTCCGGTAGAGTTGCATTCTTCTAAAAGCCTCTTGCTGTCTTTTTTAGCAAAAAAACTAAATTCCTCCTATATAGTTCTTAGAACAAACGAGGAACATTAAGCAAAATGACTGAAGTCGGTCAGATTTCCAATTTTTACTTTTGTGTGATGTCGCTGTATGCATCAGTTAAAAAGCTCATTTTGCTGAAATCCCCATGAAAATTGAACCAATTAAGTCCAAAGATATAATCAGTTGAAAGGTGCCCAAAACAATAGGAACAAAGACATTTTATTACTTTGTTGGCTATATCTCAAAATCAGATTTGCGACTTCAGACTCATTTGCTTGATCACCTCACATTTTTTTAATCTTATTTCCTGGAGATGTCATTGCACGATAGTGTTGGGGAAAAAACATACACGATTTTCTATTTGGTTTTGAAATTTAAAACATCGTATATTTTAAATAAAAACCGTTCGTATGCTATCCCTAGGAAACAAGACAGAATCTTCTACTAACACCTAATAGATGATGTCTATCGCCCTTCTCACCCGGCCTTGATAGCTAGTTGGTAAGAGTGTTGAGCATGTAATACAAGTCGCTGGGTCAAATCCGGACAAATCGCCATGTTTTTTTTTTTTTTGTTTTTTCAAACTATCGTGCGCTGGCATCTCCAGGGAAAAATAAAATTGTTCACATGAAAGGCTTTAATTAAAAAATGTTTTTTTGAGTGTAAGAGGAATGGACAAATTATTGGTTGTAATGTTAAAAGCTTCATAGTTTCTTTGTAGCGGTTGTGCCGTTGATTGTCGATAATGCGAATTTGAGTTTTGACATGTTTGGGACGTACCCCATTGCACATATAAGAATGGATCGCATAGTATATCGTCCCTGATTTTTTTTTTTTTTCTGGGAGGCACCGATACCAGGATATGTGGGATTTTGAAGCCCTGATGTAAATCCACACATCACTACACTTGTAATTGGTCTTTAGACTTCAAAATCATTTGCAATGTTCTTGGTTCCGTAGACAGTTTTGCGTTTCTTTTTTTTGCCTAATTTAATGAAATGTCGGGGTGATAAATGTACATCATATTTTTTTATGGCAGATTTTGATTTTTGAAACCGTACTCAACTTATTTTGTTTTCTTTGTTCCACCAACGAGCTATCATCAAATTAAGGTTAAAGTCAAGAAGTTTTTAGCATTTCTAGTTTTAATCGTGGGTAGTGGAGAACTTGTACAAGAGCCATAGCGCAGGCCCACCAAATACGTTTTCTAGCAAGAATGGCTGTGCACTGCAGGAGGGGGCATTCATGTACAACATGGTACGGATCTAAAATAAGAACTATTCAAGGGTGCAAATTTGTCTGAGTTTGACAAGAATCAATTTACTTGACAAACACTGAATACATGAGTGAATGGGAGAAATTGATTCCTCAGCGACAGAATCACTGACTTGGCGAGAATGGATTTTGTGATTCCCTCGAATATTGCGTCCCTGTATAAACAAGCCTCATTTTCAGAATTAAAATATACAGGTCCATGGCCCCGATCGCTAATAGCCTCGTCCCCAGGGACCCCAGATTTTACCGGAAGTGTCAAATTTTGGTGTCGAGAAAAAGCTATTTTTCTCATATACCCTTTGAAACTTAGGGCTAAAGGTGTTTGGTTTGGATGTATGAGCGAAAATGTGCCCCTTTTTGGTCGACCAATATTAATTTTACACAGTACTGCTATGGGGATTGCAAAATCACCTTTTTTTAGCTCTCACATCAATCGGTTGAAATATCAGCGCAAAACTGTTACCGATGGGGTTTTGGGTCAAATGAAAACCTTATAGATTTTAAATTGGGTGGGTGGGCCATCCCCCTTTAATGAAAACCGAGGCGTTTGTGCTTGCCCAAGGTGTCAAACCCGTACCCTTTCCCATCATTGGCACGGGTCTATTATGTATATGAGAAATCTCCATCTTTAGGCAGAAGTTCACCCTTTTAAGCCAAGCAACAGATTTTGTGTTTCCACCTTTTCCTATTTGATCTGTTTTGTTCACTGTTGCAAAATTCTGAAAATCGGAACGCTTATTGCAGAGTGTGCGATAGTGAATAAATATTTGAACCCGGTTAAAGCAATAAAGCACATTTTTAAACAGTGCCCCCATTTTCACAATTGCGATTTGCAACAGTGTGTTTTGGTAATCACCTAGTACCTCCTGCGATGACAAAGTAAAAAGAAACCTATTTGTCATAAAAGAACGATTTTGTAATTGAGAATTGGGATCCCTGTTGATTTTATGGTAAGAGCTGGGAAACGACAATTTTTTGAAGTCTGTCCATGATGAAATAGTGCCACTCACTAAAATGACCTCAAAGTTGAAATTGCATTGCCCTCCTATTGCTCTCATCCATTTTAGGGCCACTACCACACTGTGACGTGGTATGTTTATAGCTCAAAATATTTTTGAAGTTGGTGTGCTCTTCAAACAAATGTGCTATTATTGATTTAAAAGTTGGAGTGCTGATTTGTTTTTTCTGCCTTTTTTTTTTTTGGAGCCCCTCAATGCCTGATTATGATACATGATACATGTATGTATATTGAATGTGACCTATGACGTCACTTGTGACATTCAGACGCCCTCTTTGTTTTCCTGGCAGGCAAAATATTACATAGTTTGCTTCGTGACAGAAGACACCACTATACAATCTGGTTATAAATTACTTGCAGAATCGTTCCTGATCTAAATTGGCACAAAATGCGCTGTAAGCATTAGCTTATGATACTTGATAAAGAAAGTTGTATTATTTAATTCGAAACAAAAGTTTACCAGCACAAACAAATTTCCCCATGCAAAGTATAAGGTGCTTTGCCTGCCAGTTTCCTCTCTTACAGCCCAACATGGGGCGCCATAACATAAACAATGTCACATCATCTATACTCTCTCAGCTCAAAGTACGAAATAGCAACGCCGGCTTATACATTGATCGACTTTCAAGCGCGGGTAGACAAAGCCCAGCACATGCAAACGTAAAGGAAAGGCGCATGAGTATACTATGCGCGCGTCATCACTACTTCATTCGAGACAAAGTATAGCTATCAACGGCTTGGTGGTTTGTCAGCAAACATTATACACATCTGTGGAATAAGGAAGACGATTTCAAATCATTATGTTTTCAGAGTCTTGTATCCTACACTTAACACACTTTAAAAAACAAGATAAACTGTATTGTGTCATTGTAAAGCGATTCTTTCGTCATTATTCATAGCTTATTTCCAGGATTTTAGACATGTGTCAACTTTTTTCATATCCTGGCCGCATTTCACCTATTTGGCATGCCGCATCACAACATCATCAGGCGGACAATTACATATGTTAGCAATCAAAATATCTGTTCATTGAAGACTAATTTTTAGTAGGGCAGGTGAGATCATAGGGGGTAAGACACGACCTTCTCGATTTGGGCATGGGGATTTCCAAACGTTAATTTGGGAACTGCTACGTGCATTTACTATGGCAGTCTCGTTCCATGACATTAAAAAATCATCTCTAAACGCTGTTTCAAAAGATATAGTAATATCATGATAAATTAAGAAAAAATATGAATCAAAATCCGTCGGGTTAGTGGATTAACCCCGCTGCAAAATAGTGGTAATTTTCATAAACTGTCCGTTTATAGATTTAATATTCGTGACCAGGCCTAGTTCTTCATTCAAGTCTGTGTGGTAACCGTTCGATAGGCGTAAGAGCGCCGCGTGCCTACTACCGTAAGTCCTTTGAATCAGACTTAGCACCCGAAGTTTTGATGTCATTTTTGAATTTTGCTGTTGCTGTTAGGCTTGGCATGTCCGATAACCACCCCCCCCCCCCCCCCGGTGAGATCGTAACCGATAATTGCGCGCCAGTGGTGACAGCTCCCCTTTGTTTTTCAATTAAACAATAATTTTGCTAATTGACAGCAGATTATGTTGTAACCAAGAAGTTGGGAAAGAAGCATGATTGGATCATATTTACAAGCATGGTGTTCCAAGACCTTAAAAGGGGAGTGTGCAAGTTGTGGTCGAAAATCTATTTGCTGACCAATTTGGAAGATTTCTGGCTCGCTGCACTCCGCCAGTAATACAGGGTGTGACCCAGTGGAAGCATATCCGCCCGGAAAATTTTTGAAATTGTTTCGCCAAATGACAGGTTTAACCGCAACACTATTTTTTGTGGGCGCCAGCTATATCTGGTAGGACCACTTATCAATCCGTTGTGTGTGTGTTTTTTTGATGTTTTGGATTATGTTGATGGTGGTGTCACTAAAAATGTTAGTTTTTTTTTTTAATTGACCTCCATTGAAAAGTTGAAGTGTTATTGGAACCAAACTTGTGTCATAGTTGCACCATGAGATCCCTCAATGTTGATGAGGACCAAAGGTCCATGTGCCAAGGTCAAGTCATGGAGGCAAGCCCATCGCTTAGTCGATTCTTTGAATCTCGCGAGCACAAAAGCCTGTTTACTTTAGGGTTTCCAAAATCGTAAATAGGTCTACATCCCCTTGTAGGGACTACCCCCTGTTTACAAGACTGGACTAGATTTTTTTTTTTAAGTTCCAATTTTCTGAAGAAATTATATAGTGTAGTCTAACTAGACCTGCATGGTACTCCTCATGTGCTGAGTGGCGACTTGAAGGACAAGAACGCCACACTATAAGCGCACCACTAAATTGATAAAATTTGATGGACTTTTTTTGCATGATCCCAAGATATTGATCCCACTATGTCTTTCAAGAAAATCATGCTTCCATTTATCCAATGTAAGTGCCTGTTGGTATTATGACAGCATTGTAATCAAAGTCACACAAACCTTCTCTGTGAGCTGGCTATTACAGTCCCATTGTGTTACTCCGTGACTCACGATGAAAACATCAAAGTTAACCTGGCTATTTGTGTACAGGAAATTATCTATTTCAATTACTGTTACGCGAACAAAATTAAAGGAAATATGTCAAGAAATTTGTTGTCAAGCTCATTGACTTACATTCATAAAATATTGTACTGCCTCACGAAATTCCCGAAAAAATAATACAATTTTGATGTACAATTAACAAATAGAGGCATTTTAATTTTTGCTTTTTGACATACGATGAAAACGGGTGGAATTTTTCCGCCACGCTTCATTGACAAAAGCGCCCAATTTTGCTCTGTGGACGTCAAGTGGTTCGTGACCAAACATCGTGTTTGACCTCGAATTGTTTTATAGCTGGACACGTAACTATTGATGGATTACTGAAAGTACTAATAAAATTAGAAAAACGTTACAGAATGACATATTTTGTTTATTTCGTTGTGTTTAATTATAATTGAAGTGGCAACACTGCGATATGATGGTTACATTCATGCGACGTAAATTTATGGATGGTCCCACTTTGACGTCACCATTTTTTTGCCTTCGATGTGGATTTGTCGGATTCGTTTTCGAGTAAGCTATTGGGGCGGGAAAGAAAAGGCCAACAATAATCAACAAATTGTGGATCAATGATTTCAACGTATTTTGAATTATATGTAATCTACGATACTTTTTTTTTTTTTTAACAAAAGTGTCGAATCCATAACAAGGGTGTCAAAATATTCAGAATCATATTTTTTTATATTTCTTTAATTATTATCACTGGCAACATTAAAATACACTTTACTGTGGGGACCACTGACATTCGTTCATGTTTAATCTTGTCAACATATCCGAGTTTAAAGGTCCATGGAATGCTTTAAACATAAATTTACCGCCAAAAAATGGTTTAATGTCATATTATGGATTGGTATCAAGTAAAAATCTGGATGAAGCAGTAATTGAGAAACCCGTGTTTGATAAAATTAAATTGGCATATTATCATCGCTGTTTTGAAAATTTCAAGGGAAATTCCAAAATGAAAGTGATTATCGCGTGGCAAGCGTTCGCACCCAGGACGGACGTCCGAGAACAAATGACGCACCCCGATACGCGTCATGATCTCATAGTGAGAACGGGCACGGCGAGGGGCCCAGTTCTGCCAACTTTTGTACACAGTGGCTTTCGTGATATGCGTCGTACGGGTTGTATCATATGGCATTAATTTTGATTGATTTTGGTGCCTTATAAAATACAGAACAATTAACTGTGCTGTATTGGCGGGGTCAACACGCACGAGCCGGACCGTACTGACAAGGAGTATCAGAAAAGAATAGCTCACACTTACATTCCCAGACAAAGAAACGACAAGGAGAGACAACTGGAGTGTGCGCTGCGGTTAGCCCACGTGTGAAGTTTGGTTACAATACTTGTTACTCGACCGTCATTAACGGGCGTCAAATTCCAAATCAAGATCTGATACGCGTTCGCGAAACAGGAGAAGGCCCTGTCAGTTAGGGTAATTTACACTTGAAATTTAACATCTTTAAAAAAAAAAAAAATCTACATTTAAAAATACTGGTTGCGATATGATCAGGATACTGTTGAGGTACGAAAATGTAAGAAATAGAAATGTCTACTCAGCCGTTCCACCCCACGGACCTTTAAAGGATGGGGATGAAAAAATAATCGTATACGTTTATCACAGTTCATCTCGTTCAATCTTTGTGCTTGGTACACTTCTTTTTACAAAATGAATTTAGCTCTTAGGGATTCTGTTTTTTAAAGGTACGCATTTTCACGGTTACTAGCCAGCTTTTCCCTATTTTTGTTTGAGAGTCACTAGATATTCTTGAGTTTAAAAAGTTCTGTACCATTTTTCTGAACAATCATTGGATGTAGAGCATAATATTTATATCACGGTGCCTCAAAGGCCACTGTGTCGTAATTTCCGTTAAGGTATTGGACATGAATTGACCCCAAAATTATGAATTTCTTTCTAGAGAAGATCGCATTTGCAATTAAAATAAGGCAGACATACTGTGCTTGGGCCAATGGGTCCAGGTGATATAAAAGTCAGCTTCCTTAGGTAAGTTAGAGGGACAAGGCTGTAGAGCACAAAATGCCAAAGTTTTTAATCATTAAGCAATTCTTACCACTGTTTCTATCTTGCAGTTACGATGATTTATTCCGTGCTAATATTTCCCGCGACACCGCCTGGATCAGGAATGCGCCGGTGGCTCGCCAATCCTTCAATCTTCCTGTCAGGAATTTGACACAAGGTATGTGTGTTTTTGTGAAAGTGAATGTTGCTCACCTCAGAAGGTGCGAACAATAAATGGCACATCAAACTCTGTGGTTTTTATACCGTTTATTCATTTTGGCAAATGGCCCAATTCGTACTAAGCACAGCGTTATAAATGTAGTTCCAATTCCTGTTTTTCTTACAGGGACCTGAGAGTGATTTAGCATGACTGCCTCCAAATTCCATCACATGGATTGAAATTAATTTTGGCATGTTGTCATGTCATTGCAATCACCCAGCACCTTTTTGGAAGACACCCAATTTTAAAACAAAAGGAATAGATCTTTGGCACAGCACTTGCATTGGTAATTGGACTAGTTAAACTACTTGGGATGGTAAAGATCAACCTTGTCTATGTATCGCAAAGATGGAGTTTTGTAATTAGAAGAATAGGACATATATCGGGAGGACCTCCAAGAATATTTCAAACGGCTACTCGGGTAAAGTCTTTCAATATGAAATAGCCAGGGAATTGCTCAATAAGTAGTGTTACGCTCATCCATTAGTCGTTCCATTGGTCCAGAGGGCCCAATAAGCGCTAGCAGGTCATTTAGCTGAGGTGGGGGTGGAACTATTTCTCAATTGGTCACGGACAGAAAAAGTTGGCTTCTCAAAGGCGACCACATTGTGAAATTAGAAAGCGTGTAGTGCCGTTTTCCAATTTCCACAATCCGATTCTCTTTTGACAAATACACACGTCTGAGCATTACCACTTCGCAGTATTTAGTTTACTAGACATATTAACCACACTATGTGCAAGAAATTTTGAAAATTGGTGGGGGGGGGGCATTCGTGGTAAAAAAAAATGTGTGGCATTGCTCTAAACAACATGTGACTTACCCCTGAAGTGAAGATGACTATTAGAAAATAAGAATTTCAATTAATTGCATTTACTCCATTTAAAGTGAAGGAGAGATGTTTAGGGATACATATGTCTCTACAATTCCGGATTCGGGTTCGCGGAGAACACCTACCCCCAAAGAACGTTTTCAAAGTGTTTTATTGGACAAAACAGGTGCAAAAGACCAAAAAAAGAAAACCGCAATACTTGTTGAACTTTTTGCTGCTATAGTAAATCGGTTTTATCCAATAGAAAACGTGCTTTGGAATTCTGTCGTGCAACGACAGAAAAGTACTAAATGAAGTAATTTTATTTACCTTTAAAGACGGCGGGTATCGGTTATTCACTTCAGGTGTGATCTAATACATTTGGTAAAGCATTCCAAATATGTAAAAACCGGGGTTCGAAGAAAAAATTGGGGGCAGCTTCTTTGGATCTCTAATGTATGTATCTTCAAACTCTGTATTATCAGTGGTCTGCAAGAGGGCATATAGGATTGCTGTGGTCGTGTGTGTGGGGGTGTGTTGGTTAAAATGTTGACCAAAGGTTAAATCTAAAATATAATTGCTCAGATGTTTCCACCTGACAATTTATGTGCCAACTTTTTCATAATACTGCCATATAGAAGGCAACCGGGTAGGTGGGTTGAGTCCACATGGTTGGTGACCTCAGTGGCCATCACAAACTGCTACGGTAGATAGCCTAAATTGGGTTTTCGTTCGTCCAATCTGGAACATGTAGTAGTGCAGCCCTGAAACGACCATCCATTGTTTAATTCGAGGATCCCTTCCCAGCATGCTTCCCGAGGATCCTTCCCGTCAGAACAGGCATTCACACAGTATGCATCAAAATTTTAGTACGGGTTTTAACCATTAGTAGACCAAGGCCTGCTAAAAATTATGCTTGTTGTGGATCTGTGCTTATGTTTGGCGGGTGGTAGGTGGGGTAGCAGCGATTCAGAAAACACCCTTTTTTGTTGCGATTTTAGCGTGCGTTTTACAAAGTGATACAGTGTTCCACACGAAATGAAGTGCAAATTAGAGGAAATATATATCATTAGAATATCTCTTAATATCCCTTGGTTGGCAGGTATGCAGATTGACAGCCCACAAACAAACTTCTTTACAACATTGTTTGATCATATTGAAAAGTGCACCACTGCTTAATATAATTAACCTTGGTTGGGTCACTTGTATAGCGCTATACCAAAGCACAGAAAGCTTGGCCCTAACAGCCTTTTGGTTTCCAGAGAAGAAGGGAAGGGGTAAAGGGATAGAAGCTAAAGAAGTTTGGACATCCGTGGCGGAATACGAACCCGGGGCCTCCGGCGCACCATTCCCATGAGCAGGCTAGGGATGGCAAGCCACGAGAGAGTCGCTGGCCTGGCCAGCAATTCCGTGCCCATATGAGTGTTTGTGCGATGATGTCATCGCATCTTTTCTAGCCTCAGCTCATTGAGTCTTACTGGGTTCTGGTGGTGTTAGGGCTTAATATACATAAGGCAAAACCACACTTCTTCAAAACATTGCCAGAACAACATTGTTCCATTATACCGTTTTGCTAGTTCCGATATTCCTTCTCATTCATTTCACATGAGCTATCGGAACCTCGTGTCACAGCGCATTCCGAGTTTCCCTTGATTGTACATGCACAACCCCTGCAGTAATTGGTTGGACTAGATCGCACGACAAGCATTATGCATGGTGTGACGTTGTACTAAGCATGTCGTGCCTCGCTGTGTGTTGTTGGTTTGAGGATTCTTTGGCGTGTGTATCGCAATGGAGTAGCGGACTCCTTTATTGTGGGCCGCCAGCTATAGCTGGCAGGACCACTTAGCAATCCGTTGTGCGTGTGTACGTGTGGATGTGTGTGTGTGTGTCACTAAATTGTTAAGTTTTAAATTGACCTCAATTGAAAAATTGAAGTTCAATTGCAACCAAACTTCTGTCATAGGTGCACCATGGGATCCCGCATATGTTGGTGAAGTCAAAGGTCATGTGCCAAGGTCAAAGGTCATGGACCGGCCCACAGCTTATGTTCTTTGAATATAGTGAGCGTGAAAGCCGAGAAACGCGAAATTCTAGTAAATATTGTGTCCGGTAAAAGTTTGTGCAGCCTGAGCTACTTCATCTCATCAAAATAAGGTTTTTGAATTGAAAGGATTCAAAGATAAAGTATTTTTTGTTCATATCCCTAATAGTGAAATTTTAGGCCTGAGAAATTTTTGCTTCGGATAGTATTAACAAAAACATGTTCAAATAGTGTTGACTACACCTTGACCAGACATACTATCAAATGCCATTGCGATATCCATTTGTTGACCATGTCACATAATGGTGGAAATGTGATATTTTTGACATTTATGTGGATTTTGACAGACAGAAATAGGAAGAAAGATTTAAAAAAAATTACCAATCATGTTCTGGATATGCCGTCATCACAAAATTGTATATGTGCTAAAACATATTCATGTCTTATTTTACCAATCTAGATACTAAAAATATCAACTTGTTTGTTTGTCCGGCTATGCATTCGCAGTACTCTTAACATACGGATATGAATTTTGGTATGGTGGTTAGAGTTTCCAAGGTACGAGGTTGGTGGTCAGGTTTTCGAGGGTTCTTTTTGGGGTCACAGGCATACCAGGGTAGTTATTGGGTCAGGTAACTTGGCTGTGCTTTCGACATACAAGGTTTGTGGTCACGTTTCGAGGGGTCATTTTGGGGTCAAAGGGTCATCCAGGGGTCGTTATTGGGGTGCGTGCCCGTATGACTTTTGGTATGGTGGGTAGAGTTTCGCCATACAAGTTTTGGTGCAGTTTTAATGGGGGCATTTTGGAGGTCGAAATACAGTAACCTTACAGTATACTCTCGACTTGGTATACTCAGCTTACAGCGAGTGGGGCCCCCGTAGTTGTATACTATTTAGCGGCCAATGCAACTAGATTTTCGCATATGTATGTGTCCCAGTGAACACAGTTTAGCTTGGATTAGCGAAATTGTGAAACCCAAAAGCAACGAAATCCAAGTTTAAGTAAATGTATGGTCATCTTGCCACGTCTCAATGTGAAGTAGAGAAATGATACATGATAAAGTTCACCTACATTTAATTGAGGACAAGTTTGCAAACTTATTGTATTGTATGTTTTTTTTATCTGTGATGTTTATTTAATGGCAGACTGCCCATGGGAAATGATAGTGTGTTATGCCTGTGACACATGGTTCCTTTCCTCTTTGTTGACACGGAACAAATTTTTGAGTGGGTTCATTGGGGTTTTTTTTGTGGTATTAGGTGTTGTGATACACTTAAAACTCATCTACCTTAGCCACGATGGATGACAAGTGCAAACTTGCAAAGGGAAAAATGTAATACTGTGCAGCCGTTTGGATGGGTATTGTCTTAACCACTACTGTGTTCAGGATCGAGTTCTCGATCAATACATGTGGTAGGTATTATAAAATGTTGCCTTTGTGTGCATTAGAGGTGTTAATGTAAAATATTTTGCATATAAAGCTTTTTACCCTAGTGGGAACATTATCATGCTTTGCAGGTGTCCGATAAGCGATAATTATCGGATCCTACGCATGATCATGATAAAATTGAATTTGCGCCCAAATTATTGGCCTCGCTATGGGAGTTTTAAATGTTGGGCGGACACAGTCGAGCCCAATATTGTTTCAACTCATAGCTCGAACAATTAAATTGGGTGATCAATCCAGACTCATTACCGAATCTGCTTACCGTCAATCCGATGTTGTTGTGTAACAAATTGATTGTTTTAGGCAGATGCAGAACCTCCCATAAATATAGATTCCACATAATATATATTCATTGCGATCACCCGTTTGACGGACACCCCCCCCCCCAAGTGACGTCATACCCACAATCCTCTAACTCTTTTCGTCTTGGGAAATCGAAAAGCTGGTAACGAGTTTATGATTAACTCTCTGATTTCGGTCGAATTTTTGGTAGATTAGCTAATTGGTGGCCCTGAACCTTGTGAAAATATGTTAAAATGTCATTTATTACGTCCCTGGGACTGTAGTTTGTCATTTTCGTTTTGCGAAGTCTGTATTTTAAGGACTTTATACCTTGGACTTTGCGTCGGGTTTGTCAACACTCAAACCCGCATAATTCACACCCATAGGTGGGCTAGCGTAGGGCGTGGCACTTCCGCCACGTTCATATCGACAGTCCTTTTTTCCCACTACTATCTTTATATGTGTTTTATATGATATTATATATTTTAATGGTTACTTGTGGATTACAGTGCTGTGCGGATTGTAATTTTTAAGCGGGCTGGCACGTTTTCGTTCTCGTTTCAAAAGGGCGTCCGGGTTGTTTACATTTTATAAGTTTATGCGCGATCATTACTTCACACAATGAGCGGACACTTGTGGGTTTACTACCTTAGTTCCTTATGTTTCTGCAGCCTTATGTCAACGAGGGTATGGCCTTTGATAAAGGAGTTGTAGGAGGTGTGGAAATATTTTTATAAATTTTCTATCTAGGACTTAGAAATTTGGATTTTTTTTTGGGTTATCCCCGCCCTGGTGCCGTTGCTCAGGACAGTGGTTGTTTCCCTAAGAGCGGATTGTACGTGACGTGTTCGACCGAGTCGCCTCACGGGACCCACAACCATGCTGATACCCGCTGGTCAGACTACGGGTGCGAATAGGTGCGCCGTGCGATCGGTCTCTGGATTGCACCTGTGTGCCTCAGGAGTTGGACCTGGGTATATCTTTGGGTTTCGTCAATCGGTTATAACTTGGACGGTAGGGATCTTGACCGGTAATGAGCGGGAGCTCCTCCGCTGATGGAAGCGGAGGTCAACCCGCCGTTACACAGGCTTGGGTATGGTGTAGTCAAGGGCGCCCGAGCCTAAGGGGTTGGTTTTGACTGATAGGATACTGGGCGCGTGGTAGCGTCTTCGGTACCCACCGATCACACTCCCACCGCTATAGTACCCATTGCTGTTACAGGGAATTCCTCCGCTGCTGTAAGCGGGGGTTCACCCGACGTTAGAGGGTTCACACCCGGCCCGAGGTCGTGTCAGTCGCCCGTGCCCGAGGGTGCGTATAGAATGGCTGGAATATGCGTGTCTGTCACCGTTTTCCGTACCCTACCGATTACGGAGCTCACCGCTATGGTGTCCACCGTCACCTAAGGTGGTTGTGTCCTTTATGGCGTCCGCTAACAGCGACGCTGCCCTCGGGGTAGCGTCTACCGGTGGCGGTTCCCGCTGCTAGCACGCCCGTGCTTCAGCGAAACCACCCCCGGCGACGTAGGGCCTTCTTCCTCTATATCTATCGGGCCGATTTCGGGCTTTTACTGCGCTCGGTCTCGATGCCTTTTGCCTTTATACTCACAGGGGTGATGTCGGCTGCGGGCGCTTTGACCCGGGGAATCTCCTCGGTGCTGGTACATGGTCTGTAATCCCGGATTTATGACCAAAACAAAGGAACATTCACTGAGGGATTTGCTGGTCGATTTTCGAGACAATACCCATTCATCGGATTTGAACCCCATTCATGGGAATTCAATGTCTGCTTGGACGTGTGTTTTCTTCAGCGATATTGGGCCACGCTTTGCCTGTTCAGTCGGCGCGATATATGGTTCAATTTGGGATGGCCTCCACTCATTACCCCGTCGCTCCCGGCGGGGCGAGTTCTGGCGGCAGGAGTGTTGGCATTTACGGCGAGGCGGGGTGGCTCTACTAGTCGGCTGGCCAATGCTTCGCTGGTCACCACCCGGTTTGGCCTCAATCCCTTCGGGGTTTTAGCACGGTGGATGAATCTTCTCGCTCGAAACCTAGTGTTTGATGGGCCGGGGCTGATAATTTCTCAGTAGAAATTTAATGTTACAACGGAACGTTTATCACGGGGGTTAAGGTTCGAGAGATTTGCGGCGTGTTTATTAGCCCTACGCATTGTACGTTCTTTACGGGTGATTGTTGGATTTTACTGCGCTGGGTCTCCAACCTGATGGCCTCGGTCCCTGCAGCAGGCGATTCGGCTGAGCAGGTATCATTTTGTTTTCCCATTTTGTGATGTCGGTCCATTGCGAATACCATAGGGGGATTGCAATACAATAGACCAGTCATCTCAGGTTTACGAATCGATGCCCGGACCAATGCCTATTCACAGGGGTGAATACCTTTCTTTAGGGATCAACGGGCTCCGTGAACGGGGCACTGACTCTGTAGGCTCGCAGCCTGTTGGGTATCCAGTCGCGGCATTAAATGCGAGCAGGATAACCGCCCTTGCATGCGTGAAGCCGATCCGCTGTGGAATTGGCTTGGCGGGGAAAAAAGGGGGGTTGGGCGCACGGGCATGGCCGTTAGTAACCGGCGGCTGGGGCGTTGGCATCTTAGGATGGTCTACCTCTCCCGCTGGGGTTGACTAGCGTCGTATTGCTAAGTGTCGTCAGGGGTCAACCATGGGTTCGATCATCTTAAACCGGGTGATGTCGGTGTTACCTCTCTGTATATGTCATAACGGTATACTGACTCCCTGCTTAACTCCAACTCCAGCACCGTTGAACAATCGGTCATCGGCGATGGAGAGCTGTAAGGTGACAATTTGTGAAGATTTGTTCTTAGTTATTCTTGCAGTTTACACCCTCGTTTGTCCCTGTTCGGGGCGCGGGTGTGTAGCGGAGTTGCGGTGTGACTACTTTGCGACACAACGTGGTATGACTTGTATTTTTATTATGGTGTTAACGTGTCCGTTATGTTACTTGCCTTTTTTTAAAATAATACGTCGCATACAAATAGGACCAGTACATCAACGGGGCTTTTGGCTACTACCGTATTCTCTTTCTTGCGGTAGTTGTTTAGGTCACTGTGGTGTAGGTATTCGCCCTTAATAGCCTCAATCCCTTCAGGGATTCGGGCGATGGGAGGATCGTTAATCTACCGATGGATACTGGCCTGTGTTAAGCCGTGTCGCTTCGTTACACAAGGCCAAATCCTGTGGTTGTGATGATTCGTTGCGGGGAACGGAACCCATTAGCCGGGGTAAGTGGGAACCCCCATCTGGGTGTAGTTCCTCTGCTTGCTGGGGCGGAGCTGCTCAGCCAAAGCGTTTCCTCGGGGACGCAGGCGTCGGGGTTATTCCTACCACAACCCGGGCGCTCGGGGCATTAAGCTTCCGCCTTCCCCCCCCCCCCCCCCCCCCCCACTGGTCGGTATGCGGGCTCCCATAGTTTCATGGGTGGCGTCATAGCCTTTTATGATGCCTACCCTTCTTTGGATTCAACTTCCTTAAGTTGTCTCTCCGGTGTTGACTCGACTTCATTCCATTCAATCGGTTCTTCGGGGCGGCTAAGTCTTTATTTTTTAGGCGTTTGCAGCCTCTTAGATGGTCGCACGGTTGTCTTCCGTGCTCAGACCCCTCCTGGGTCGGAGTTTGCGATGCGTTGTTTTTAATAAAAACACAAAGCAAACCGATGCTTTGAGCCAGCCCTAGGGGTTGTGGCCAACGGGTTTGGGATTGATGGCTCTCTCCCCCCCTCCCTTATCACGGGCGCGTACGTAGGGTCTTATCCTTGCTACTCCGTTGATTCCTTTGGATTGGTACTTGGTAGCGACTCTAAAAATTGGAATAATCCCCCCCCCCCCCCCCCCCCCCACCCCCCCCCCCCCCCCCCCCCCCCACCCCCCCCCCTCTATGCTATGGCTTGAATCCCATGTCGATGGCGATGGATTCAATTCTTTTAGCAATAAGTGCCGGTGTCTTTCGCCGGCGTTTTCACGCGATATGTAGTCAGTATTTTTCCGTTACGGGAGCTGCTCTGCCGTTCCTTCCCGTTTTTACGCTTGGATTCCTACTTCGGCTGTGGTTGACTCGAAGTTCAGGTATTCGTTCGCCCCCTTTTGGGATGAATACCGTTTGATGATACGAATGGCGATTAAAATTTCGTCAGTAGCCTAAATTGTGTGTCGGGGATTCCGCCGTAATTTATGCCATATTCATCGCTTCTGATCGCTTTTCGACCGAGGTTTGGGTATCCGCTCGCCATTTTGGCGATGGAATAACCTAGAAGAAATGTTAGACGACTTAATTTCGTTCTTTTTGCTTAAGTTCTGTGTAGGAGACTCGGCCAATCTACCGCCCCTGCTATATTTTATTCGGAAGGTCTTCAGGATGCGGTGGCTTTTAATCTATACTAAGCGTGGTGTGACACGCGCCGCCGAGCCTCTCGCTCGTTGGCTTTGTGCCGATCCACGCGGGTGTCTTTATTTTCTCTCACGCTATAGCACGGATTCTCAGCTCCGTTATGGGCACTTCACCGGCCGCCCGCGGCGGGTTTGGTTGCCTTTATTTGAATGCAAGGTGCCACCTCTAAATCTTCGCATGGGGATGATGATTGGTGATAATGGTCTTTGATTTTAAAATGACTTGGACTTATTATTTTTATCACTCGTGCTTTCAATTAATATATATGTTGAAAGGGGGTATCACTCCCAATCTATCTATGTCTGGATTGGTTTGTTCTGATCTTGGAGGTGTGTGATTAACTATACTATTATATTATTTACCTCTATGTAGGATTGATAATTTGTCTTCCCGCCAGATGCAGAGTTCTGTACATGGTGCGGATAGACTCATTATTTTATCATTCCTTTCAATGTCTATATATAGTAATAGTTCCACTCTTGGTCTGCATCGTGCTGCAGACGGGATTTATTACAATCCTCTCAGCATTTATAAAGTGGGAGAGAGAATCCTTTGGGTGTCCTTGGGCTGATTTCGTTTCACAGTATTCTTATTCTGTGTTGTTCCAGCCTGCTAGGAAATGATGAGTTGGTTGCCTAGGGCCAAACGGGATATTTACTCTGTATCCTTGGAAGAGCAATTCCTATTTGGACACTTAGCAGACATGTTTTGCTCTAAGGTCCAGCTGGGATCTTTAGCCCACTTAGGGTTTTCCTCTTGTCATGCGAGATAATTGTATTTCCCCATTCGCCGGTTGCGTCCCCATTAGTCATTCGTTATGATAGGGGAAGGCTGTTGGGGGCTAGGCTATTCGGTCTTGCCACTGCCTTTTCTCGGCGATATTTTTCCTTAGACTTTAGAGTTTTTCGGAAATCTGTTAGATTCTCTTACTCTCCTGGCTGCCTCAATCCAGTTGTTAGGTGGAGGCTGGGAGTACTGTGGAGCTGGGTACTGTTGCACCTCCACGGTATGACTCTATCCAACATTTTTTTCTGCTGAGAATCTTGTCAGCACCCTTTCAAACGTTTTCTGATCATTCGTTTGACGTGGTCACGTCTCAGGGCGACATCGGGTAGTAGTCCTTTCTGATCTTTTTTCATTTCCTGATGAAAGGCATATAGGACTATTGGATGTTCCCCTGGATTGGGGTCAATCTGTCTGGTTGGCCTTTTTTCATTCTGGTGGAGATCCTTGATACACTTGGGGTTACTGTACTATACTGAAGCTCACTCCCCCGGGGTAGGCTACGGTCTAGAGATGTTGAATCAGAGTGGGCTTTTGTCGGCCTCGCAAGATTCTCCTTTCCTTTTTTTTCCGCTCCTAGCCCTCGCTTGCCCTTGGGGCTCAAGTGAGGGGGATATGGTGGGCTGGCCACTGCATAGGTAACAGTTGATGATCTCAAGTCTTCCTGTCCTACGTGTGCAGGGTGTCCGCAGAGTAGTGGGTCGAGGGACTGAGGATTTGGGCTCTTTCAGCCCTCCTCAGTCTCCGCTCACCGGCGATGCCCCCTCCTCCGGCCCGTCATGGGCCCAGAGGGTGACGATTGGGTCTAATGGCTCGAGCGGCTCTGAAGCCTTGTAGACCGTCATACTTGGGAGTAAACCTCTCAGTAATGCGCTGTGTGTTGTGAACGAGGGGGTGCTGGTTTCGTGTGAGGTCTCCTCTAAAGTAAGTCGCTTATTCTGGCCAGCTTTGTTGCAGGAGCACACTCTTTCAGGGGGCTCAGCGATTATCTCTTAGTAAGTGGTGTGCTTAGGTTTCATGCTATTTGTATTGCATGGACCTTGCGCTGCTCTCTTACTATTTGAATTGCTTGCAATTCATATTCAACTCATTTCGATTCACGCAATCAGTTTTGCATCTGCACGCCTCCTAGTACGTGCTAATCTGGCGATGTAATGCAATTTGTACATCAAATCGTGTATTGAAGGTAAGCGATTCCTGTATGAGGATTGTAAGACAGTGGTGTTCATGACTCGTAAGGAATGCTGCTACCTTCTCCGATGTTGATTCCCGGACCGTCCCGCCCCTGCAGGATGTTTATCTTGTAGAGGGTAAGACGAAAGAGGAGGTTGGAATTGTGGGTTATGACGTCCACTTGGGGGGTGGGTGTCGTCATACAGGGTGATCGAAATGAAATATATTATGGGGGATATATTTACGGGAGGTTCTGCATCTGCATAAAAGACCAATGCAATTGTTACATAAAATCGGAGAAGAGGTGAAGCAAGCATTCATTACGAAGTCATTTAGAACACCACTGTTTCTTACATATTTTTATTACAAAGTTTGTCCCATAGAAAAACATCTTTCCACAGAAAAATATGTTGCCATGTAAAAGAAACATTTTGCCTGGATAGAAAAGTATTTTGCAGTATAGAAAATCCACAAATAAAGCATACCCAAAGCTTTTGACCACAGGGGAAACCACCCATGGCCCAAATCAGACCTTTTGCATGTCGTCTGCAAGCAATGCCCCAAAAAACAGGCACATATGGATTTACCATACTGGTGCTGTGGATAGTGGGTGGTGTGTCTGTGGTTCAAAATGTAACCCTAAAATACATTGCATGCAGTATGAGTTCCTTAAGATCTACGATGATGTAAACTGGTGGAAATGGAGGGGGAGGGTGGGGTGACATGTGGTGACCTTCATGTGCCCTATGTGACCTTATGTCACCTTGATGACCTCATGTGCCTTTTGCCGGGTTAAAATGTTAACCCTGAATGATATTGCATGCCGTGCGAGTTCTGTAAGGGCACGATGATGTTCTTAAGCTGGTGGAAAGGAGGGGGCGAGTGGGGCGAATCTTTGTGACCTTGGGGACCAGTGACCCTTGGCCCCATTAACAAATACTACACAGTACACGTGTTCATCTGAACATGCCCAGGTTTACAGAGGGATTATAATTGAGTACTTTTTCAGTTTCTTGATGTCCCCAACACTAACGGGTGGGAGATTATGCTCAAGTGGGGGACATATATTGCATACAGTAATTGTATGCTAACTTTTTGTATTTCGTGCAGGTTCAAGCGGCACCTGTTGCGGTATCCCAACATTAAGTGGCAGTACTTCAGCTCAGAGGAAGGAACTTCCACACCATTTTCCCAGCACACCCCGTGACACTGCACACATGATAAGTACTTGTCCTGGAACATCATGGATTGCAGAACCCAGGAAGTACAATGGGGTGTTCCAAAAAGGTTAAGCCATGGGAATGTTGTGAAGACTTTAACCTACGTGAGCCCTCAAAATCTGTAATTTGGGCTGTAATGTGACCCATGGCCGGCCCCACGTATTGGTTTGCGGAGTTTCCCGAATGGATTGATAAAGTTTTTTTTTTTTTTTTTTTAATAGCCCTGATAACACCCCACCCAAAAAAAAAAGTTTTAGGAGGGCCTCGCACATTTTGAATTGGAGCTATTTTTCCCAAAACTTTTGTTTTGTTTTAATTACTGGAATGCTTCTGTGAATAGAAAAATTTCATAACAAAATATAATGATCACAAATCGATATTGTTTTATACTAAGCATTTTAATAGTCAAATACGGTTTTCAACAGTTGGACTTTACATAAAGGAAATGAAATAAAAACCTTGTGGAATGGTGTATCAGAAAACTCTTCAGAACTATATATAAAAAAAGGAAATGAAGATTACATCAAACAGGAAAGCCAAATCACCAAAAGTGTACTACTTCCCTCTCTGACACAGCTATGCTATATTAATTGTTTCTTCATGTCATGGTGTTTACAGTGAGTTTTAATTACCAGGCCAAATTGTTCTCAAACCCATTGCCAAACTTCCTTGTTAATGTCTATACCCAAACGTACTCCAAAAGGAGGTCTCCCATGTTTGCCATATATGCCAGCAACAAAAATGTGGATTAAAAAATTACTTTCCGTTTGCAAGGATAAAAAGAAAAATGCCTTTATACTATTTAGGTTAACTCAGAGGTGGTTTGATCAATCCTATAAGGCATTCAGTGTGCGTCCCATATGTTACGTACTAAACGTGGCAGTATAGAAATAAAAGGGTTCAAGAAGTTTAAGAAACCCAGGACATTTTATGTTTCAGCTAAACATTTGAAGTACTAGTGTTTTGTGGATAAAATGAGTGTAAAAGTCAGGATTTTTATGTGCTAAGAATAGGATTTTGTGGTCACACTTGACCTTAGTGAGGTGAATTTCCAAAAATGGTGCATTGTGGATGACATCCAATACACCTCTGGGTGGAACTGAAATACGTCATATTAATAAATGTGTTGCCAGAAAAACACATTTTTTTTGCTGAAAGGAAGTATGAAGACTAATTCAGATATGCATTCGAGTTAGCTTTTGAACAAAATGTGAAAAAATAAAGGTTAGTAATTTTCAGATATCCTCAAAGTATTGAATGCTTAAACTTGTGCCAAGTAGGGGCATTGTCTTATGTTATTGTAAGGATGTGCATAAAAGTCAGGGATTTTCACAAATGTTGGACCGAATATTAAATTAAAACTTTATTTCCAGTTGAAACTAGAGGGTTACTATCCGTACTTTAAAATGTTCTTTCTTCTGTTTTTTGGGTTTCTCATATTAAAAGCCTTGAAAAGTCTTGGACTGTAATATTGATGAAATACAGTACATGCCAAAATGCCTTGACCACCCCCCACGCGTGGTACGGGTGAACTTTGGTGAATATAGACGTGGGCTTACTTGAACCTCCAGTGAGTCGCGGTGACCCTCGTGATGAAACCCGTGTGAAAGTCGGGTGAAGATTCATCAACACCAAAGCATCGCGAAATCTGGTTTCACGATCTTCACGCACGTGAATATCTGAGGCTGAAGTGGTCACAGTGTATATATAATTGGATGAAAATACGAATCTGAATACCCCAAAATAAGAAACAGGTTATTCAATGACCCATTGTTTAGTCTTGAACAATGACCGCATCAGCGCAAACCA
>JAMKCH010027676.1:0-19365 GCA_023653785.1 Ophioderma brevispina
TGTGTTGACTGCGCGATTGTTAAACTGAACGGCAATTTTGGCAAGGAATCATATATCATGGTTTTTGCACCGATAAAACTTTAATATGTAATTTAATGCATGGGGGTCATCAATGTGGTTTTGCGATATGCGACGCTAAACATCCACTTTAGTGCCAGTTTTCCACCGTATCGAGCCTGCACACTTTAACGGAAGTATGCCATTTATTTGGTGGGGAGTGTTTTCACTTCGCACGCTGGTGCCCAGTAAGTATCGTCTATGCACTCACGTCAACGTAAAAATAGTCAGTTCATCGCCGAGAGTCGCGTTGTGTGAATCGTCTTTTTTCACAATTCCAGTTTTCAACAAAATTGGAGTTCATGACTTTTTTTTT
Organism: Ophioderma brevispina; assembly: GCA_023653785.1. Taxonomy (NCBI): domain Eukaryota; kingdom Metazoa; phylum Echinodermata; class Ophiuroidea; order Amphilepidida; family Ophiodermatidae; genus Ophioderma; species Ophioderma brevispina. The sequence continues at coordinate 374 of JAMKCH010027676.1, forward strand.
TGAAAAATAAAACTAAAAAAAGTTCCGCATAACTTTGTCAATTTTCGGCGAATTACAAACACGCGCGCGTCAGCTTTGGCAACCATTTTTTTTTTTGCCTAATAATTAAAGTTCATTATTTTTTCCCTTTTTAAATTAATACGAGGATCGCTCTACAACATCAAGTACTTGCTGCATAATCTGTCGTTGGCTCAGACATGGTAAGCATGCAGCATCACTATTTTTTCCACAATTTCTTTTTCAATTGCTAGACTAGGTATGTGTGTTAAATATTCATATTTTCTTTCAGTTATTATTTTATTTCCACCTTACACCATTACCCATTCATGAAAATGGCATTCTTTAGCATTCACTTTTCTTACAGCATCAGATACCCAAGATATTATGTGTGAAGTTAATTGTAACAGTCGGCCGTGGCTAGGAAAATTGTACGACAAGAAAATGCAACCTTGGCTACTAAAATGGGCATAACTCGCTCATATTTTCTTGTATTGAGCATGATTTTTGCACCGTTTGCTTCCTTTTTTAATGCTCTGGTGATACCAATTTGTAGGGTTAAAAAAAAATTAAAGAAAAAAATTTCGTCGGAGCCCTACCATTGCTACTCGATGAAAATATTCGTCACATGATGTAATCGGCTATTCCGATTGGCTAACGCGTGGATGACGTTGCCGATCACCTGTTCTAGGGAGTAGGGATGACTATCGGAAAGTGGGATCGAATTGTTTTGTTGAGCCGTAATTGGTACTGCTAAAGTCGGCGGTGGATTAGCGTATCAAGGATCGCAGTACAATAAACGGGATACCCACTGTGCATACGACATCAATTCCCAGCTTTGACTTACAGTTAACGGACACGGGCGTGAAAAAAATATTTGGGGGTGAAACACAGTCAAAATCTTGATTACTTAAATGTTTCTAGAGAAAATATCATATATTTTCAGATTTTGCACTTAAATAAAAAAACCATAAGTTTGCACTGATTTTGAGACAAAATCATTTTTTGGCCAATTTAGCCAAAAATTGCCGTTTTCGGGTGACAAAAATTTTGGACGTGCTAATTTCCTGTGAGTGTATGAACATGAAAAACTACATAAGTTGGACTAATTCTTTAGCTAATCATATATGACAGGGGTACATTTGTAATATTCTTAATCATTAAATGGGATCAATCTATTTCTTTATTGTAACAGGGTTAGAAAGTCGGCAGTCAGGGTGACAATTGATTTGGGGGGAAAAAAATTGCAATTTTCGCCCAATTTTGTGGATGAAAAGGCCATAACTCCTCAATGGTATGAGCTATGGTGATGCTCTTGTGTCTTTGGTTCAGTATTTTGAAAGCTAAATAGTGATATAAAACTTGACTAGTTGAATGTACTGAAAACAAATAACGTAGTAATATGTTACACCTACCACTAGCATTTCGGAGGGTGTGAAAAAAATAAAGGCTTCGCCAAAAAAAAGTCCTTCAAAAATGTGAGTTTTAGGCTAAACAAGTAAAAGTGCTATAGCCAAGACCTCCTCTCGAGCAAGTTTATATTGTTTAGCCCTGAGCGTCCAGTTGAAGGACTTATTTTTTTTGCGACCGATTTTTGCCTCAAATTTGAGGACTTCGGCAGAAATAGGCCTGTACAGTGCTATGGGAAAAAATTTTCAAGTTAAATTACTATGCATTTTTTATTTCAGATTCAGTTTCTACACAAAATTTGCCACCCAGAAATGTATTTTAGTCGGATATCTTTTCCCTTTTAAGTTTCCACCCTTCTGTCCACCAAACGCAAGTCAAAGCTTGAACGCTGGCATACGCATGGACGCCTCACATTTGACCATCCGTAGCCTGAATGCATCCAAGGGAGGGAGATTCGAAGATCGGTAACAGCTTGCTCCATGCCGATGTTAGTTGAAAGTGGACAAAAAAGCAGGTAAAATTACTTTTTTGACGCAAATAAGTTTCAGAAATAGATGATTTTGCATGCCAAAACATACTTATGGGAGCTATTTAACCTTGATGCTAAAATTAAACTTGTGCTCATTGCTCAACTATAAAATATACTCAGCGCTAGTGATTTTGAACGGGAGCGATCCACTAAACTGAGTTGATCACTCTTATATTATGCAAAACTTCAGAAAACAGACAATATTTGCTCAAAAAAAAAACCAATTACGGGAAATTCATTCAGAATTATAAGCAGCAATTTCACTAATCGCGGAGATAGCGTGATTCACGCACGAATTTCCAAGTCTCACTCTGGAAAAAAATAAAGCGGGAGCAATATCACGCACGGGATTTTAGGGTCCAGGTGACTCAAAAAGTACATTTCAACTCCCATTGCTAAAACCCAATGCATCGCGATCAATTTGTCATCTTGCCGATGCACATTACGCATCCCGACTCTCACAACATATTAAAAACGGCTTCATTGAAAAGGGTGTTTTTAATGATACATAATTACTAAGGAGACCACCTATGGTGTTAGCAAATCCTTTCAAACAATGAGAGAGGATAATCGGCTTGTTGCCTTTGTGGTTGAGTGCTGCAAAAAGCACGTGGTAATTGTCCAAGACGTAAGTGCAGTGGACATTACAGCCTATGTGTGACGGTGTTTTTCCTAGGTCATTACATTCAACTGGTCTCTAGATCATGACATGTTCTCTTAATCCAATCAGTGCAATAATCATATCACTGCACACTTTCTCATTAGCCAATCAAAATTAGAGCCTCTAGTTGTGGGTGGCGCTGGAGCATAAGTCATGTCTGTCATCTCATGTCATTCTTCCCTCTATGAATATATAGGGATGTGAATGGGAGATTTTCCCACACTGTTAGCTGCAATTGGTCAATACAATGGGTGTTGAAAATATTAATTTTGTAGTGGAGTGAAGTGGGGCTAATGAAACTTGTATCCATTGCCAAATTCAACTTTGGGAGGGGCAGGGGTCTGGTTTGTGGGGAACCCATTTTTGTAGTGGGGGGACTGTGTGAACAGATCTATGTGGTGTGCAAATCGGATAAAACTGTGAATTTTGGTACACAAGTACTGTATACATTGATAATCAAAAAAATTGATGGAAGCACTTGCCACACCTTTCATGGCCCCCTGCTTGATCTTAAGGTTACACAGGGGTAAAATTTTTTATATGTTCGATTGTGTTGAAAAACACACCATGATGGCTGTCTGGTTACAGGATTCCAAAAAGGTATAGTTTATACTACCTGTGACTTATAGGTTAGGAATTATGGGATAAAAACTGTAAAAATGTAAAAAAAAACCACAAAAAAAAAACAAACAAAATTTTTTATTTAAACAAAACAACACAAAGTCAATTTTGGTTTGTACAGGGGTCAAAAATTAAAAGTTGCTCCAATTTTAAAACGTGGTTCAAATTGGTGGTTTTTTTTTTAGCGATAGAATGAACTATGTGATAGTTTGACTATCTTGGTGTATGGTTAGGTATTAACCAAAATGGCGAATTAAGTCAACAGACTATTGGCAGCTATTGGATTCTATTGAACTGTGACCTTATTATTGGTGGGGATAACGCGTGAACCTAAGACATAACAGGATAGGCCAAACTTTCCTTATGTCCAGATCCTTTGGATAGGGGAACAAGTTGCACCACATTTTAACTGAATCAAAGCACTTTTTAACTTTTGACCCATGTACACACCAAAAATTGTCTCTTGTGCACATTTTTACAGGTTTTTACCCCATAACTCCGGAACTATTAAGCCATAGATAGTATACAAATAGTGACTGCTATGAGGCATGGTTGAAACTATAGGCCCAAGGTGATCTCGAAACCATACTGTGCCCGAGCGAATAAGAGGTGGCGGAGGAGGTGCGATAGGCAAGGAGCGGGGCAACCATGCTCCGAATAAAAAGCAGTCAATATTGTTTTATATCGAATATATCGATTCTGTCAACTGATTGGTTAAAGGACATTCTATGTCTAAAGCAGGATTGTTAACCACAGGCCTATAAATATTATAATGTATTAATGTGGAGGCCATCGGCATGCCAGGATGCATGCATGGTTTAACAATTTTGTGTAACTTAGGTCCAAAAACTTATGAAGAATTAGCAATCAACCTTTCTTGTGTTCAGGAAGTGATGATTGGAGTCCAAAACTGGAATCACCGTAATCGACCTCTGCATTTTTTTGTCGGCACGATGCGTACAACTCCGAATTCAGCAACTTTACACGGCCTGCAGATGCAGTTTCGGTGTCAAATTATAATCCTCGAATTTTAGAATATCTTCAGGTTGGTGTGTTTTTTTTTTTGTATTTTACCTGAGTTTGGTATATTAGCCCTTTGAGCTGCCATCTTTGATTCCTTTCAGATCTTCTACAGCTCATAGCATGAATACAGGTCCTGCCATTAGCCATTTCCTTTTCAAGCCTGCATCAGACTTGCACTACAATTTTTGTTTACTAGTAATGTCAGTCGGCCAGACTCCAGGCTGGTTGGTTCGGCATATCCGTCAAAATGCAAAAATGCGGGATATCTTACACCAGCTTCAATATGTACACTCATAATAGTTGTACGACAGTCTTTTAAGCTGGGAAGAGGCCGTCACGCTCTCCCAGGGACTAGTTCATTTTGGTTTCAATTCTTGAAGCTAGTTGCAATTTATGCCTCCACTTTGAACCAATCAGATGACAGGGATCTATATATTGAACCCCGCGCCTACCCCTATCATGTAAAATATACCTTTTTGGAATAATTAATAAAAAACAAAAAATTAAAAACAGGTTGTTTTTTTTAAAAAACATTCAGAACAGTTTAAATTTTTGAACCCATGATAACTGTGAAACCCAAGCTGGGGGGCCATTAAGGGGGTTGGAAGTGATTCCATCAATTTGATGGATTATCATGCCTAATACCGTGTGTGCAAAAAAAATTCACCATTTTATCCGGAAGCGTACACCCTTTCACTACAATCCACGCTAATGGTAGTCTAAAAGAGGGGACCATTACTGTTTTACAGTATAGGCAGAGTAGGGACATTGCCGGTGGGGGGTGATCGAACCCACAAAGGTCTCTTCATGGGGGGGTGGGGCATGGGGGGTGATATAATTTAAAGGTCTTCTTCCATTGCCAATTAAAGGGCATTCCTTTAATTTTGCCAATTAAAGGGTATTTCTTAATTGACCAATTAAAGGGCCGTGCTCATTACCTTTAAAGGGTCATTCCGTCATTTACCATTTAAAGGGCTGCGATTTACCATTTAAAGGGCCAGCCATTTACCAATTACAGGGTCATTCTTCATTTGCCAATTAAAGGGCAATTCCTCCATTTACCAATTAAAGGGCTTCCGTCATTTACCAATTAAAGGTCCGCTCCTGTCATTTACCAATTAAAGGGATGTTCCTTAATTTACCCATTAAAGGGCCGCTCCTTCATTAACAATTAAAGGGCCGTCTTCATTTACCAATTAAAGGGCGCTCCTTATTTCCAATTAAAGGGCCGCTCCTCATTTACCAATTAAAGGGCTGATCTTCATGTACAATTAAAGGCGTCCCGCTCCTTAGTTACCAATTAAAGGGCCGCTCCTTCATTACCATTAAAGGGTCATTCTCCATTCACCAATTCATTAAAGGGCCTCGTTCCTTCATTTGCCAATTAAAGGATGTTCCTTTCATTACCATTACAGGGCTGGTCCTTAATGTACAAATTAAAGGGCCGTTCTTCCATTACCAATTGTAAAGGGCCGCTCCGTCATTTACCAATTAAAGGGCCATCCTCCAATCACCAATTAAAGGGGCTAGTTCATTAATTTGCCCATTAAAGGGCCATTCTTCATTCAGCGCTTTGGATCCTTTTGGTCAAAAGGCGCTTTACCCCAATGTCAGTGTATGTATGTTGTAGTATGTAAATGCAAGTAGACTGGCAATCAATGCAGTGATGCTACTTTCAACGTATATGGTTCACTCTTCAGACTCAAACATGCACTCTTCAGATGGAACATTTACTCTTGAGAATTTACCCCCAAGAGTGAAATATCTTGATGAAAAAAAGGCAGTGAAATTACTGATCAAGGAGAAATTATCAAAATTCGGAAAATTGCCTTCACACACTATATTGAGATATTGTAATGAGTAAATTTTGAAGAATGAGAAGTGGTTCACAATGTCCTGGCCTAGGGCCGGGAGAATCCGCGTTTGAAAAACTCACATTCCGCGCGCGATTTTCGCCAATTCCCGCGTTTTCCAGCGCCACCGATTAAATCGGGCAATTTTCCGCACTATGCGCAAAAAAGTCCCGAATCCGTGCAAGATCCGCCATTCCCCCCAAGATAGTAGTAATTGTAAACCATGATCAAGTAACAGAAAGTATAAAGTAACACATTTAATCAAAACGGACACAAATCCCATTGCCCGACCTCCGACCACTTAATAAACCCAAAAATTTAACTAGCGAAAAGAAGTTAAATGATACCGCAAAGCACATGACCGCACCTAATTAATACGGCGACGCCCTGTCTCACATCCGTATGACGCCTTTGTGATTATGAGCGCCGATTCTCAAGAACCCCAGCAACCTTGTCAATCAAGTACTAGTCTTCTTTTGTTGACCGTATTAATCCAATGACATCATACAATTACTCCCAGGTCCCCAATCGATCCATCACATTGCACAACTCTTCAGTTTGTTTCGGGTTACACTATTTGCAGCGCGATGACTTGAGCTATGGTACAGATCAATGACATGTCGTCGTAGATTTTTGCAGCACAGTATATATTAAACTCTTTTGATGAACTCCAGCCAAGTTGTAAAGCGGCAGCTACGAATTGATGAATACCAGCCGGAGGAATACCATACCAAAAGGTGGAAAAAATATAATTTTTATTTTGAATTTATAATTTAATGATGAATACTTCATTTTGAATTGAAAGAAAACTCTCTATGAAGCAAATGTTTCTAGGCTGTTTATTGTTCTTTCCCCGATTGAGATATTGACAATAAAGCAATACCTTACCCCATTAACAATGGATCAATCCAAACATTTACATAAAAACAGTTCTATTAAATGTATATCAAGTTGCAAGGTAAACAAGAATAAACATACGGTAATTAAGTCCGGAATATGTTATAAAAAAAATCGTTAAGAAAACCCAAACCGAGATTGCAGTCCAAAAAACAAAATATGTGTGTGTTTGAATAATGCTAAATGTCATTTTATCATGAATTACTAGTAAATGGCCGTCTTCATAAGCTACATTCGCACGTGGCCTGGCCGGACAAAATTGATACAATGAAAGCTAAATAGAGAATTATTTAGAATCTTAACTAGTATTGCAAATTTGCGATTAGAAATTACAAGTGGGTGATCAATTTATTCATGTTTATACGTGTGGTCATGAGCTGAAATGATCCATAAAAGATCATATAGTCAAAAACTATCTTATGGAATTTCCGTTCTTGGGGAATTTCCCGTTCGTTCGCAATCAGCTCAGGGTGATGATGAAGCAATAAGACAGTTCAACTCACGCTCATGCAGGGATATGGAGAAGCCTAATATATTGGCTAATCATGGATGTATTTTAGGATGATAGCATACTAAGAGTCAGCCTACCTTGAACGGATTTATAAACTATTCCAATGCATGGATTCAAGGGTGAATTAAAACTTCTATTCCCATTTGTTTTAATTGTGTTTCGTCCAACTTTTTATCATGTTGCTGCCCGCCCATGCGTACTTGTGATTCTTGAAACGTCCAAGAGACCGCGCACAAGTTTTGATTTTGAACACCTACGTTGCAATGAAGAAACCACGGGTACCGTCAGGGATTATATGCAACGAGTAAGTGTGCCCTCACGGATGAATAATTGACGGCCCATCACTGGTACAACAGTGTGCCTTTCATTTTCTTAACGACATTATCCATAGGGGGTTACTACAATAACCCCAAGTACGTAAACAAAGAGAGCAATTAGATTGTGCTTGAATCGCGGCATGGTGGTACTAATGAAACCTGATCATCAGAGTTGCATCGACCGCCGTGCTGCGATCATTAAATTTCCAACTTGCCGACCAAATTGAATTTATTCAGCATAACATAGCGAACGTGACAGAAATGTAAAATAAGTATAATATTCATAATAATACATAACGTATTCAATTGTAGAACTGTCTTAAGATAAACTGTGAGGTATATATGACTATGATATGCCTAGGACCAGTAATGACAACCCGAATTAGGGCTTATGGTATCACTGGCCCTGTAATACAGTAAAGTAGTAAAATATACTAAATTACAATAATGATTACAAGTAAGGGGTGATATAGAAATTTACATAGGTAAATAAAATAACACAAAAAAAACAGACAAACAAACAAAACAACAACAAGGCATTAAGCTAACAAACACTTAACGGGAAAACTGGGGGTATCACCCACGAATTGGAAGAAGAAGCGAGGAGACTGATCAACATGTCTTGCTGAGGTTGTATAATATTTCATAATGAGGAAGCGGATCGATGAAGAGGTAAGCGGTGAGGAAAAGGTAGGAAGAGAGATAGAAAAAGGTTGAAGAAAGGTAAGAGAAATGAGGACTTGGGCGGAAATTTAAAAGAATTGTACTGGGTGATAGATGTTTTTCAGTTGAGCTTTAAAAGTATTTTTGTTTGTAATGTTGTGATGGATTCTGGAAGATCATTCCAAATGTTTGCGCAGTGATACTGAATAAAGTGCTTTTCAGAGGCGGATTTTGTGAGGGGAAGTGAGTTTTCGCTTGCTTGTCTGGTAATTATAGCTGAGGAGAGTGTCTGTTTGTGGTAAATATTATGAAGTCCGGAGGTGGTAAATGATTGTTGTGAAGACAACATGATGAAAAAGCGCTTGTTTGAAGGTTGATTGAGGTGGCTCTAATTTAAGGTTTTCTGTGAGTGAAATAATGGCACAGTGTGAGTTCTGGGGGTGAGTTGGTGATAGTGCGAATGGCCCCATTTCTCTTTGGATATTTAGTTGGTAGTCTTGAAATATATTGGAGGCCGCAGATGATTTTACAGTAGCTAAGGTATTGGAGAACTCGTGTTTTAAATGATTTAAAAAGGTGTATTCTGGAAGGTTGGTTTAAACTCTGTAGATTGTACCAATTGCGGGGGACGCTTTGTGGGGGTGACCGAGTTTGATGTGTTCATTCCATAGTTTGTCGTCGATTGTGATGCCCAGAATTTGTTTGAGTGTACCTGGGAGATTGTCTGCTTATCTATTGTTAATGTTGGGTTGTGATTAGTGTTGGTGTGTTAGAGAAAAGCATGTAGTTATTTTTTAACCATTGAGAGAAAGTTTGTTAGCCCGAAACCATTCATGTTTTTGCGGAGTTTCATGATTCATGTTGTTGACAAAGTGCATTAATGTGAGGTTCTGATAATAAAAATGTTTGTGTCCTCTCAAATAAGATTAGTTTTAGTGTGTTAGTGATGTTAGTGATGTCGTTCATGTAAATGATGAAAAGTAGGGTCCAAGGATTGAGCCTTGCGGGAACGCCAACTGTGATAGTTGATGATGATGCGGTGGAGTGTACTTAGACGCTTGTGGACGGTTAGTTAGGTAACGCCTGCCCATCCAAGGCTACTCACTGACACCGTAATGAAAAAGCTTGTGAAGAAGAATGTTGTGGTCAATGGTGTCCAAAGCCGTGGAGCGATCGGCAGGAATACCCGGCCATGGTGTGGAGTTTATTTTTTAGTGCAAGGTTAGGTTGGTTGTTAGTTCAAGATTTCCATGTAAGTCGAGCGTTTTGGCCTAAACCGGTTGTTTCATCGACAAGACTTTTGTGCTTGTTGACGAATGTAGACAGACGTGTGTACATGACTTTTCAAGTAGTTGTGCAAGATGGAAGAACAGAAATGGGCCTGTAATTTGCAATGTTTTGAACAGCTTGTTTTTGTTGTGGAAAATGAATGACTTTGGCTGATTTGAGGTGCTCTGGGAAAGTTCCGGGTGTAGAAGTGATTGTTACAATAGGTGCATCAGAGGCGAAATGATGTTATCATATGATTTGTTGGAAATCCCAGGATCGATCTTGTCGGTACCCGCACTTTTACGAGGTTTTTGTTTAACCTGTGGCGAAGTTTTGCATTTCTCCACAGTGACTGGATTTCAGACCATCGATTTTCTTGGCCAACACATTTGATCGTTAAAAAAACGTCGGGCAAGAAGTTCAATGACCTTTTCTGGAAGAAAAAATACGAAATCCGCTGTTTTCCGGGCGAACGGCAAAATCCGCGCATAACACATGTCATTTTCGGCGATCGAGGATTCTCCCGTAACCCTAGTCCTGGCCCGACCCCCGCCGCGAACACCTTCAAAGTCGCGTTCAAACACTCCAACAATACCCTACATACTCGTAAGTTTTTGTGCAATGTTTGACACCCTGTTTATGACCAGGGTGTGACCTTTAACTTTAAACTTGTTTGCCATGGTTGGGACTTGGAACAAAATGTGATCTCCTTGTGCCACAAAATTCGTCGTCCAGAATTGTGAATTGTTGTTATTTTTTCAAGCCTGAAACTGCATCATATTGAAGAGAAGGTATGTGTGAATGATTCTTCTTTCACATAAAGTTGGAGGTCACTTGGGTTTTTGGTTTTCTAATCGTGTGGAAATTCTTGCAACTTATCTGCATTCCCACGCATGGGTTTACGTTCTGAATCAGAGGGCCGTTCATGATAACGTACAGGTTCAAGAATAATGGTCGACCCCTCTGGTGTCATTTACTGGAAACTAACGGATCAATCCCATCAAGAAATGTGTCCATGTTCCGAAATCAGATCCTGGCATTCATGTAGTCTAGGTTATTGTGTAATTGTACCATTTTCCAGCTGTTTGATGATTTATTAAAACTTGCATTTTTGTGATGAAGAGCATTTTCTATGCAAATGGTTTTTTTAGAATTTTGAAAATTTTCAGAGGCAGGTTTTTTTGGAGCATGCCGGGGCAGCGGAACGCAATCCCAAACTTAATTTCCATGGCCTAATGTGCCCTTTAAAAACTGGTAATTTTGTGTTTTTGATCGAAAATGAAAGATATCTCTCCCCGGTTGCACATTTTGATGTTTCGCTAGCATTTTTGTTGATCCTTTCAATGTCTTTGATTCCTCTGATTTTGTTTCAATCGTAGTATGTCTCTACTAAGTACAATACATTAAGGATCCCAAACTTGATAATTTTGGTTTTTTTTTTTTTCTTCCAACGTCAATTTCGCCACAGACATCTATGGGGCTCTTCCCAGTCACTATATTATTAAAATATAGGAACGGGAACTGAGTCTAGTATTGAACATGCCTAAGTAAGGACCAATTGGAAAAATTGATTTTTAAGAGAATGTATGGGAAATTCTGCGTATCAGGAAATTTCAGGAACTTGGTTTTGGTGTTGTAATCGAGGAGGGAAATACTTGCGTTCTATCCGGTTCATTGTTCCGCTATAGCTACGTCATTGAAAACCAGAGGGCCGTTTCAATGATAATGTGCAGTGTTAAACTAATGGCAACCATCGGTTTAGTTACTGGACTACTGTCAACTGAATATCCACATACTGATTTCTTGATATATTTGGAGGGAAGAAGAGCAAGATCACCCAAAATTATAGAAACAGACCAAATGTTGTCAAACACCTTTTTTAATATTTGACCAATACAGGTTGACAGTTTCAAGTCAAAACTAGTGTTGTCCAAAACGAAAACTACCTTATGTTAAACAAGATTTGTTACAAAGCCCTCCGAATTCGAGTTGTCGAAACTCAGAGCGATCACAAGACTTAAACTTAAGTTAATCTTAGAGTAATATAGCCAGTGCTTGATTACTGAATAATACATTTAACAAGACCCCCCAAAAAATAAAATCACATAACCCCCCCCGGTCAAGTAGAAAATCACGTTAGCCCCTTTAATAAGTGGCATTTATCCGCCCCTCCCTCCATTTGAATGAACGGTCCTTACTATTATGTAAAAAATACAGTTCTTTTCGTTGGGATCACAGTAGTCTCTACAAAAGACACAGACCACATTTCAAAACCTTCATTTCTTTCCAAAATACTTGAAAAAGTGGTTCTTAGCCAATACAGAACACTTTTAGATATAAGCTTCTGGAGTTAACCAATCAGCGTAAAGAAAGGTCATGCGTGGACCGCAGAACTGAGTGTCATTGACACTTGTTGGACAAAATTGATGGGAAGTTAGTCTCACTTATTTCACTCCTTGGCCTCAGTGCTGCGTTCGACACGACAGACCACTCTGTTCTACTCAGGCGTCTCGAAGTGAGTTTGGTATCAAAGGAAATTGTACTTTTGGTCAAACAGCATATGTTTCCCATGGTTCTCAGTCAGTTATCGTCGCTGGTAATGTCTCCAACCCGCGTCCGCATCTGTATGGAGTCACCGCAAGCCTCGGTACTTACTCTTGTGCCTGTTTTGTTTCTATTGGTATTATACACAAGCGCTCTCTGATGTTATTACTCAGTACAAATTGTTTGTATCATACGTAACGCCGATGATACTCAGATTTCATATTCTGGGCGCCTTAGGATTTTGTGTCAACTAAGGAAGTTATTCAGATGTATTAAGCACCATTTACAGTTGGATGGACCGTAAAATACCAGGCTTCTCTTAATACTGACAAACGGAGGTGATACCGTTGGTACGGCTTTCCTTGTATTAACCATATTGGGAGTATACGGTACGGATTTGGTACACTGACATCTTTCAAAACTTCGTTAAGTACTTGGTTGTTCGACTGATCATCCTTACATGTCTGAACACATTAGTGGACATCTTCTTCCCATATTATTCCTTTAAGACAGATTGGGTGTATTAGACCTACCTTTCCTAAAAAGCAACCTCGATTCTGTTATCATCATCTCACGTCTTGATTTTTGTAAGTCCATTTTATTGATATCAATCTGATCACTACAACGTTTACAACGCATCCAAAATTGTGCTGCCTCGCCCTTTTATCAAGAAAAGGAAACATGACAATATTACAATACCTTTGCTTTTGCAGCTTCCACTGGCTACCAGTGGAGTTGCATAAAAATACAAACTGGCCGTTTTTGCCTTCAAGCATTTCGAAGGTACCTTGCCATTATATTTGTCATCTGTGCTTTGCACTTACCACCATCACGTTCCACTCTGCGTCAATCATCTGAAAATGTTATGATATACTTTCCAAGGGAAATCCTTATAAGCAGTGGTGAATGCTCATGTCATTGCTGCTTCAGCTGTTTTGGAAGTCACTTCCAAACATATTCGTAGTACCCCAGCTCCAAACGTCAAACGTCAACTAAAACTCAACCTTTTTCGTCAAGCTTTTCATGGCTCCATACGCGTGTTGTTTTGTTTTGTATGTGTTGTCTGTTATGGCGCTCTTGAGTTCGCTTGAAGATTTTGCGCCTATAAGAACTATTCATCATTTTATTATTATTATTGGCCATGTGGTCGTGAACCCGCCACCACCCCCCAAAAAAGGTGGTGCTGATACGTTTTTCTTCCAAATTCACTGAATGAATTGATACATCTCTGCCACACATGAAGGTATTGCTATGCTTTTGGTCTCATTTTAAAGCTAAATAAATGCACTCTCAGCCCTGTAATGGGAATACTTGAGCATTTTTAATGAAGACAAACCGTGACGAAAGAATTCATGATGGGCAGGGTGGTGGAGGGCTGGGGAAGCGAAGGCGGGGGAAGCGGTACCCTCTATGGAAAGTTTAACATTTGCAGTGTGTATTATCTGCATTCCTTCTCCTGACAGACTAAATTGGAAAAAAAAAAAAAAAAATTTGTTTTTATGTTCTATTCCAGCAATCTAAATGATGTAATATGAATAGGGCAACTGAATAATTAAAGTAATTGACAAACATTTTAATAACAGTTTCCTTAAAGTAACGAGTTCACGCATAATGTGCACGATCATAATGCCAACAATAATGCATCAGTGGTCTTGCCTATGTTAAACTACACAAAGCATTTATTCCCAATGACTGTACTGCATGCTTTTGGAATTAAACTTGTTCAGAGAGAGCCCACTTTACCGGCATGATGAACTACCTAGACATGTGTTCCATTTTCATTGGCATGTAATGACATTGTATGAAATCTCCACTCCGGTCAGGACAAGTAATTGGTCCAGGTATAATACACTTACTATGTGTTGTTTCAGTGTTTTTTTCAAAAGATTTGAAATAGTACCATTTCACTATTATATTCTTAAACACTGTGAAAAGGTAAAGCATTTCATTGGCTGATGCCCAGGTTCAATCTACAATTGTGTACGTTCTGCGTATTAACGTTATTTTTTAGTTGAGCACTCGCATCATACTGCGTTTTGCTACGTTCTCGGCAACTACCGGCACTGCCAACGTTGCGTCTCATTGGCGGTGATGTTGCGTTCAACGGGTTGTTCGATGTTGTTACTGGGGTGTGACAGGAGTCCTTTTCTCTGTTGTATTTAAGCGTAAAGTATTGCTAAATTGGGTTAAAGATCACCTTAAAATTTTGAAAGCTGTTTAGAATAAAGTTAATGTTGGGGATCCGGTACTCTCTTTCCCGACGAATTTGAAATTGAAACAGGCGACACCATTATTTCTTGCGTGGAACAACTCGGCCTTCGGCATCTTCTTGCACTTAAAATATGGTATCGCCTTGGTTTTTCAATTAGTCAGAAAGAGGGTACGTTCCCAAAATCAATACCTCTATTCTCTAATTCCATACCTAGAGTGCGTGATGAGGGAGAAAATGGAGCTTCAATGACTTCTCCAGGTGGTATTGATATTTATCGCTCAATTTCACATAACAAATTTATAAATGTTTTTGCTTTCATGTATCTTATTTGTGAAAAGATAACAAAACACATTAGATATTTTCTAGAAGGGAAATTGATGAGGAATTCAAATCTGAAGAGAAAATAAGTGTAGGGGCAATGGGGGGTCAGATATGGCTCTTACAACGAAACATTATTTTGTGTCTCCTTAAGTAAAATGTTTTAACATAAAATTCTTCTACTTACCCTACCAATTTTTATTTGGGCTTTTGAATTCCTCATGAAATTTCCGTTTAGAAAATGTATACCTTTTGTATAGGTAGGGTGAATACTTCTGATGATATGCTAACTGAAGCGCGATAGATGGGATTTTCTTAGAATACCCCATGTAACGCTATGGGTGGCGAGTTCAAGGGACACATGGGCCATTACCAATCCGTATTGCCCAAATTACCCGCGCATGGTATAATATACGGACCTGATGTGGAGGCTAAGATCCAGGTCGTATCAGTAATTTCACACATTTTTTTCTCAAGAGTATTTTCACTATTGGGTAACCTTCTCAAGATGGAATGTCAAACTGAAGAGTGAAATGTTGAGTCTGTAGAGTGAACCATATTACGTTGAAGTAGCAAACCGCATTGTTCCCAAGTACTACTTCAAGTTAATAAGTTTGAATTGATAAAATTAGGAAAATGGGCCATTTAATTGTTAAATGATGAAATGATTGTAATTAGTGAATAAATGAAGGGAAATAACTACTTGGTAAATGAAAGGAGGATGCCCCTTTAATGGTAAATTTAAAAGAAATAGCTCTTGAAATTGGAAAATGAAGGATGGCCCTTCCTTGGTAAAGGAAGGAAGTGAATTAGTATCATAGAATAGAAATGTGAAAAGGCCATTAAATGGTGACGTACCTAATTGGGCCTATTGACCCCGTGATGAAATTGCTGGGGTCAGAAAAAACACAACCCGGAAGTTGGGAACGGCGTAATTGTAAGATAGTTCGAAGCACAGCCCGATCACTCTTCGGTATGTAAATCCATGTTTTTTATATCAAAAAGGTAATTTATTGTTAAAATATCAAACTCTTTTACAGGAAAACAATTGTAAAGTGAATTTGGATTTATTAGAATGGGCAAGAATATGGCCACATTTGGAGTGTGTTTTCACACACTAACTAATACAAATCCCAAAAGTTGCCAAACCGACCAGGCATCCCTTACCTAAGGTTAAATCCTTGGAAGGAGGCAGGGCTCCAACTTTTGAGGGGAAATTTATGGGGTGAAAATAACAAGTTGAAGACAATTTTGAAAGTAGCGAAAAAAAAATCTGCTTTTCGACAAGCATTTTGTTCTCTCAAAAAACCACTAAAAAATGCAATGGCCCATTCCATGTCAAACACTTGAGGATGTGCACCGTAGCACGTCATTGGATTTTTTTGCTTTAAGTGTGGGTGTTAGATATGAGAGATATGAATCCTGGAAAATTTTGAGTATCATAGTCCATTCGTTCACACTAGAGCAATTGGAAAATTGGGGTTCACCATCAAAAGTGGCCGCCCACCCATGTGAAAGACTAGTTAAGAAGGTCACAGATTAGTAATGGAGGCCATACGACTTGAAAATCAATATCTAGAGGTAATATTTGGTTGTAGAATTCAAATCTGACATCAGAAAGTCCATAGCATAGGCATGTTTACTTTTAGAGTAAGTGAGCTAAATATGCACACCTGTGTTCATTCGGGGGGCAAGTTAAGTTTGGTGGTCATAACTCATAAAGTAAGAATAATTTTTACGTCCATCTTTTAGTCAGAGTTACATCTAGTAGAACTTTAAACCAATACAATCATGAACACATTAGAAAGTAATAAGTGAGGTACAGCCCCTTGAAAATGATCGTAATTGTACTTTTGACACATTTTGACCGCCCCGAAAAAAAACCAATGCTGGACATTCGACACTACCCTCTACTTAGATATATAATTAAAAAAAATTCTTGAAAGTTAAACATATTGGTTGTGTTAAATTCTAGTATATGCAGCATTTGGATTTTTCGTTCAGAGTGATGAAACAAAGGTTCTTGTGAAAGATGTCGTTTTCCAGCGGGGATGCGGGTGGTCCTATGGCATGCCATCCACTGTTCTCCAGGCATGACCAGCCCCAGTTCCTCCATTTGGGATTGGTATTATGCTCAGGTAAGGGCTTGTACAGTCGTTACCGATCTTAGGTTCCCCAAAAAAGAAATTGTTAGAAAAGAAATGGAAACAGGCATTTTAGTCCCACAACAGATCCTATTACGATCATAATCATAAATGGAGGATGTTAAACATGTGGAGGGGGGGGTCGGGTTTAGACGCGTGGGTCTTCCATCCCTTTGCACCACTGTTAGGCCTAGGTTCGACCCTTGGTCACGCCTTGCAGTTGGTTCATGTGCGTGTGGTTCCAGTCCATACTCGGCCTCGCAGGTTTCTTGGGTACTGTGGTTTCGCCTCCTAAAACTGGGCTTTTTCCCTAACGTGTATAATATTAATAAAGTGAATTGAAAATAAAGTATCTTTGTGACAGTAAAAATGACACAATAGTGTAGGTGTGTCGTTAAATACTAAGACCACCTTTCTCCCTCTACCAGTGGAAGAGAATAATTATTCCATTCTAGCGACTAAACCAAATCATCAATGAACTTTAAAATTAGGCGGGTAATTTGAAACTGAGTTCTTTTTCGTATCAGACAAATGTGGTTAAAATAGCCTCAATTGATATCTGTAAGAAATTCAATAGGCTCATACACAACATTTTATAGAGTCGCCGTCATAATTTGAAAACAAATTGCACAGCAGGTCTGGTGAATGCGTATTAAATTTCCGTTGACAAGCATTACCCACACACTTCTAAGTATTATGCACGTGCAGTCAGAATTTGTTTCGGAATACTGACGAAAACTATAATGTGAAATTTAAATATACAGTACACAGCTATTTATATTTGTTATCGTACCATGAAGAGACAATCAAGAGTAGGATATTAAAGCCAATATTCGCACTTTGTACTGAGCGCCCCCCAATTTTTAAAAAATTTGAGATTTGTACACGGTGCATTGGTAACTGGCTAGTAACTATACCTGTGAATGGTTAAGCTTAAATGTATCTGTGTCGCCAACGAAGAATTTTGGAACAGAATAATTAATATCGGGATCCGCGATAATCTTCAACGGCTGCTGGAAACGGCATTCCCCATAGAGTTTTTATGAAATAGCCGGGGACTAGCGCCATGTACGGATCTACGCTCATCTATTAGTTGTTTTTATCGGTGCAGGCCAACATCAGTTAGAAGGTCATTTTTGAGGTGGGCACATTTCATCATGGAGGACATAAACTTACATTCCCGGTATGCCGTTATACAATTCTAGGATCCCAATTTCAAATTCAATTTTTTAGTTTTTTTGTTTTTTTGAATATTCATTTTTAGACAAATGTGCAAAAATATCAAAAAAACAACAAAACATTAAAAAAAGCAAAAAACTAAAAAATTAAAAAAACATAAAAATCATAATTTCAATGCATAATGTTTCATAGAGAACTTAGAAATTATAACATGGCCAGGGGTCAAAAGTTCAAAGTGACCTCACAGCACTTCAATTCTTTTCACCAATCTTCAACGTTTTATGACCATGCTCTTAATCCCTTTTCAGTAGGAGGTAATTGGGTGTTAAATGGATGGGAATACCCAATACATGAAGGGTCAATGTTAGTGTGAACTTTTCAGATACTAATTGTACACATTCTAAACTTCAAGTTGACAGTGTACAAGAAAAGTTGAGATATCAGAGTGGTACCTGCGAAAGATGGAATTTTGAAGTTTATAGGAGGCTTGTATGGAAAAATGGAGGCTAATAACTTCAGAAGAAAATAAGACAAAGCACTCGGTGGAGGTGTGTCTTAGTGGAAATGCGATTTGGGCAAAAAAAAAAAAAAAACTTCTTGTGTGCAGAATGAATTTGTTATTGAACAAGTTACGTGGTGCCCACATGTTGGACCATACTACCTTAACTGGACCGATCAGTGTGAGAACCAACTTAAGTACATGCTGTAATTTGATTGCACGAAGGCATGGTGCACGCAGTGAGAAGAAAGCACCATGTGCCAGTACAGCAATTCGGGCCAGATTATGTATATAGGTAGGGTCCGGGAGAATCTGCGTTAGAAAATTCCGCGTTTTTCCGCCGCA
>JAMKCH010027677.1:0-33665 GCA_023653785.1 Ophioderma brevispina
CTAATGTTTGGACCTTTTTTGTGTTGTGTGCGAAGCCATTCAGCATAGGGGTTGCTTTGGTGTGTGTGTGTGTTGTGTATATCTCTGTTTAAAAAAATCATTGTTCCAAATGTTAACCTAAACCTTTTGCCCGTTTCTTTCTACATCTGTTGCTCACATTTCATGACAGTTGGATACAATGGTCCTTGGGTAGTGACCGACCTGTTTTGTCATGGTTACCTCATGTGACCGTTAGTGACCTCATGTGACCTTAGGGATCTCATGTGACCTTTGTCCCCATTCACAAACCCAATGCCCGACGACACATACGTTTTTGAACGCGTTTTTTTTATTAAAAAACAGCAACGAGTGGAATTTGGAGGTGTGACCACATCCCCCCCCGCTTCTGGGTCGGGTGAGCTTTTGTTACTCGCTACATCTGGTACATTTTGTATTTGGGGTGGTTACCCTGTGGCTACTCAGTAAACAATTTCCATGTGGTTAGAATGTTGAACATTAGTCGGCATAGGAAAATTTTTATTTCTCGCATAAACGATAATTTCCATAAATATATCAACATTTCCATGTTAATTGTTTTCTTTCTGGGGTGCGTCCTGTAAGATACTGAAAGCAAATTTTTTTTTTTTTGGGGGGGGGGCCAGCAAGTTATGTGCATATTTTGGTACATATTTTTCCTATGAATTGGGAGTGATGTTTGTTTTATTAATTATTTTGTCTTATGTAGAAAATGCACTCATTTCAGGAAGACAGAGACTATACGCAAATTTGAGATCCATTTCACAATGAAATTCTCGACGACCTTAAAAAATCGAATCAAAACACCATATATTTTGAAAGTGTGGAAGGAACCAGTTCAACTATGGCTTCAGAACCAGAATACATGACTGTGGAAAATTACTGGTTGGAAGAATATGAGTAAGTATATTGACAACTTACTGAGCAAAATTGTGTAAACCTTAAAGCGGCACTGGCATTTTTCATAAACTTTGAAATTTCTAAATTTGCTCGCAAATGATAGTCAAGCCCATTGGAGGAAGAGATTTTTACACATACAAAATACATAACCCAACACAGAATAGGGACGTTAATAAGAGCTTAAAGACATCAAGGGAAGGCTAACTTTTAAGTTTGCCGTAACTTTTAATCAAAAATGTTGTTCATTGATATTAAAACCACAAAGGTCACAGACCAGTCAACAGGTGCAGGCCACGTCAAACAGCCTGCATGCTGTGAGAAATCAAATCTAACGTGTGTTTTTTCTTGTGTTACCCACAGTGGCGTAACCAGCGGTTGGGGGGGGGCAGGGGGCGCAAGCCCCGGCTCAGAAGCCGAGCCCCCCGCCAAGCCCCCCAAAATGAACTGACCGTTCGTACAGTTTCTATGGAAGAAGGACGCCAAATTTGGCCCCCTCAGAAAATTCATCGGCACCACTTTTGCCCCCCCCCCATTGCAAAGGTCTGGTTTACGCCACTGGTTACACGCCAATTGGGTCGCAAGTCAGAACTGGTCCCCCCAATATGGTGGTTTGTTTCACGGTTGCCTTTTTTTTTTCAGGTATCTAATGTTTTTTCTAGTACTTCCACTTATTCTATGTCAATAAATGTGGTTTTATCTTGTTGCCTGTTATTTCTTCTTTAAAATAAAGAATCCCCAGGTTTTGGATTTCTAATAACAAAGTTATGGCACAAGAGTAACCGATGGGGTCACAGGTGGTGCGGCGGTTGAGGAAGCCGGCGGTTAGAGGCCCATCGAGTTACACACAAATAGTGTGAAAAGGCAAACTTTGGAGCTCATAACTTCAACAAAGTAAAATTGCTGAGATCTCCAATTTCACACACATAAAGATACGTTATACTTATATCATTAGAAAACTAATTTGTTGTACACAAATAACTAAAATGATTAATTAACTATGTTAATTAGGTGTAGTTATTTTACCACATACTAACGGTTTTTCCACATGAAACTATGATTCCCATGTTTGGTCGTGTCAGTTTCAAATTCCTGCTAAGACTTAAATTGCACAACATAAGATGAATGTACATTGTACACAAGTTTAGTTGAAATAAATTCCAAGTAATTTAGTTCTATGCTAATTAAGTAGGTTGGCACAAAATAATTAAATTCTGTCATGGTCAAAGTGTGCCACCGACACACCACGTCATGTATCAGCTTTGGAAATTAGTTTTTCTTGTTACTTCATACATTGTATGCTATTCATGAGTGTACCATAACTAATTACATGTAATTTTAAGTTGTGACTTATTTAATTACATATTGGGTATGTACCCTTAAACTGAGACTACAGATCTATGGAAACAACAATAAAAATTAAAAATATTAGCAAAGAGAATAGTCTACAACTACTTCCAAACATGTTTCCCATTTAAATTCATTTGTTAGGGTAAATTCAAACAGAAAAAAGAAACTACAAACAAAGTATAGAGCACTAATTAACAAACGGTAGCCATCTCATACTACATTCAACATTTTGCCAGGTAGAAATTATTTTATATTCCTTTTAGAGAAAGCAAAGAAAAATCTAGAAATGCCTAAAATGCCTGGGGGAAATGTGCAGTGTCTAGAGGCCGTGCAGCTCAAGGCTCTTGTGGCAGCCCCAGGCCTTGTCTTCTCAGATAAATCAATTATAAGTTGATGCAAATTACACTTATACTTCAAAC
Organism: Ophioderma brevispina; assembly: GCA_023653785.1. Taxonomy (NCBI): domain Eukaryota; kingdom Metazoa; phylum Echinodermata; class Ophiuroidea; order Amphilepidida; family Ophiodermatidae; genus Ophioderma; species Ophioderma brevispina. The sequence continues at coordinate 2,682 of JAMKCH010027677.1, forward strand.
CTGATGAAAACCAGTATGTTCCTTTGTCCACAATCCGATGGTATGACATGCTTTTTAAGGACAGTGTTGTTGCAGGTCGCCCAAACACTGAACGTTGCGCGATTATTTTCTGTCATGCACATCTGATGTATGGTTTGCCTGCAAGTAAATTGTCCATGCTTAGGCCACACTTAATGCCTGCAGACCAAATGTCACTTCAGGGTTTTTATTATGAGTTTTATGAAGTCAAACAGAAAAGGTTTGTGTAATACAAACGATCCGCTTGTGATTCCGATTTGGTAATTTCAGTTGGTTGTGTGATCTATTTCGGTATTGACTGGCAGTTGAAAATGATACCTTTCCCTACATTTGAGGACGCATAATATATCAATGTGTTCTAAGCTGCACTTTAAAAACGGGACAGTTGTTGAGCACTGTGTGATCAGTATTAAATGTTAAATCAACCTGAACACTGTGGTGAAAACCCTAACAATGTTTGTAAAAATTTCACCGTATATTAATTAGACACACCCTGTACTAAGTGACAAAAGAAACTTTCAGCCACCCTATATACAACATAGTTTAAACATTGTGTACAAATAATTTATTTCCCATTTCATTTATGTTTAAACATTAAACTGCTGACATTTCTCTTAAATACCCTATGGTCAATTGGGTATACCGGAGTTTTAAAATTCTTTTTAAAATGGAAATTTTTAATGTACAACTTTGAACCACCCTGTATACTTCACATTGGTATATTTCTTAAAAAAAAAAGAATTTGTTGAAATACAAAGTTTTGTATTAAAACGATTTTAAGAAAGTGTATAATGTTAAAAAACACTTCCACAAGTTTCATGCACAATACTTGCATATTTTTTTAACATTGAAAGTCGTTTTTGATCACCCTGTATTTCTAGTGCCTCCCATACAAACAGCACCCCTTAATTATTTTTATTGATAGCCATAATTAGTATCATTCAAAATCATCAGTGGTTTGGCTCACTCATTTTGATTTAAAAATTCAGGGTCTTCATTATGTGCAAAAATGAAACATTTTCTTCATGTTCACCCGTATAGTAAATTTTTACCCCCTGTATAATTAACGCTTAGTTATTGGAATATAAGCTTTTCAGCAATATATAATTTTGTGGGTCTCAAGTGTCACATTAAAAGTTACAATCTGTTATGAAAATTGGTGTTGGTTTTTTCAACTTTTTGGTGTGAACAAAAAAGAGGACCAGTTTCTGACTTGCGCCATTTCCTCATCGTCTGTTGAATGTACAGCTTCACAACCATGCCTTGCAAAACTATCAATTTTTGAAAAATCCAGATGGCCCCGCACTATTTTTCCAAATGTGTCAGTAAGTATTCTTTAACCCTAAAAGGCCTGGCTTTTTGGCCCCATTCTCACCGCCGGTGGGGGGGGGGGCTTTTTAACACGTCTCACAGCCGGGGGGGGGGGATCGGCCCCTAGTATATTGGGAAACAATTGATGAACTAGCACAATGACTTTCATGCAAAATGAATAAAAATCTAAAAAAAACAAAATTCCATGGTTTTCCTCCATTTTTTCAAGCAAAAGTTGGATTTTTTGGCCATGTGTGACAAAGGTAATGCGCACACAATTCTATTAACTACAAATAAATCAAATAAATACAATAAAACATAGTTTAAACTGTTATCCTTAGCACCAAAAACTGGATTTCTGCTGTTTTCGTGTAATTTCCCATGCATGGAAAATGCTTTTTTTCGCACGCAGTGCGCGATTACGATTTTGTTCAAAATGCATAAATCGCGCGTCAGGCTCAAATGCAAAAAAGTCATGTAGTTTCGGCGTGAAAAATGAACAAAGGTGAAGAACGACAAAATTCGAGAGGGGCAGATTCCGCCGATCCCCTGGCCTTGTAGGATTAAGCAATGCAGTGAATGCATATGGTGCAAATACATGCATATGGCATTCAGAAAACACACTTTTGAAGATTTGTTTGGAAGAGAGCATTTCAATAGTTGACCCCGATTGTGGTAATTTACTACTGGATTTTTGTCCAAGCTGAAAGGTTACCACATTTGTTGCATAAGAACAAACTGACATGTGTTTTTAGTACATACGTATTGATTGTTGGGATTGGTTAAAACCCCTCTGACCTCCTTTATTTGTGATATTGCTCTGATTGAAAATATTTACCTCTTTGCATTTTATTCTTACATTGTAGTTGGAGGAAGAAGAGAAAGGGCTCAACAGATACCTCAATTTTCTTACCAAAATTGAAGCAGTGACGTCCATTTTGTGCATGTGAAGCCTACGCTAAAACCTGGCCAACGCAAAACCTCGATGCTGATTCACGGATGCAGGATTCTTTCTATGAATTCTATAAGGTAAAAACAAATACCCCAGAACTTGATGAGGGTATTATTTCTTTTGCACCGGCAGGAATGGGGGGAAGAAATTAGATATTGAGACCTAGGTATTTTCTGTTGGCTTAACAGTGGCAGTGCCACGGGGAAAAGGGGGCTTTTCCCCCTAAATGTTTTTTCTTGCCCCCCCCCCCCCCCCCCCCTCCCCCCCCCCCCCCCCGGCCGAAAGAAAAAAAATGACTGATTGTGGGGCTAAAGTCAGCGTTTTGGGACCAAAAATCACCAACTTTGGGGGAGGAAAATCAGCGATTTTGGGCCAAATTGGTTTAAAATCTCAAAAATTTTGATACATTGCCCCCCCCCCCCCCCCGAATTTCACTTTCCCACAAAAAATTTCACTTTGCTCCCCCCCCCCGTTTCTCCCCCCCCCCAGAAAAAGAGGTCTGGCACCGCCACTGTGGCTTAATAGAAACAAATAATGACATACAAAACATAAACACATTTACAATAAAGATAATATTAATCTTAGAACCCTAACAAAACCGATTACCACAGGATACCACATGGCAAATTTGTGGTAAATTGTGGTAATTGATGGTCAACAAATAGCCATCAGTCACTGTACTCTGTGGTATGAGTTGTTTGATTGTGCACATCAGTTGTGGTACCTTGTGGTAATTGGTAGTGCACCATCCTAGGGCCTGTGGTAATGTGTGGTATGTAGTATTTGCCTGAAAACATGGTGAATGGTGTTAGGGTTAAAAGAGAGTAAACTGAATCAATGTAATATGCCATTTTAAGATAATCCCATGCTGAATGATGAACTATGGTGGTGATGCTGGTGATGTGTATGAGATCATCTGTCCATCTATACCAGGCTATGGGTTCTCGAGAAGCACCACACAAACAGGTATACAAGATAGGCATTTCCGAGATGGCATATTGTTCACGTTTTGCATTTTAATATTATAGGCATTGCCCTGGGGTTGTGCCATCACCTTTTTTTTTTAAAGCACTACTTGTTGAAAACCATTTTTTTTTTGCGATTTACCGGCTGTTTGGCGCGTATCCACTAACCATCGACTTGATCTGGTGCTGCCCCCAAGCTACCCACCAATTTCGTGACCGTCCGACCCCCGGCCTCCGAGAAAAATGGCGGACAGACACACACAGACCAGTAGCACGTGTCCTATTTTCAATAGATTATTTAATTGTATCCAATAAACGTTCCCAGTATTTTATCGCTAATGTTGGTTTTGCAACACACATACATTGCCAGCAGTATGGTTATGAGATATACAGCAAATAGGACCTTGCAGAATTACAGAGAAAACATCAGGAAGTAATTTATTCACCCCTCAAGTTCAGGCCATGGCATGAAAGGTTGAAATCAAAGTCAACTTTAAAAATTCCCTGAAATGGGCAATTACTAGCCCCAATCAGATGTCACAAGGACTTTGTGCCTCCAGTCTGGTGACACATGCTGTACCCCAAACCATTGCCCACAAATAAGGTGTGAAATTTAGCATAACTTCTGACAAAACAAAGCAGTTTTGCCAGAATATATTCCAAAATATTTGCTGTGTTTAAAGAGACTCTGGCACACTTTAAAAAATAGTACATACACCCTCAAGTTTTTTTTCAAAAGTTGTTGATTTTTGCATGGTTTGTAAAGCTTAAAACCTGAAATGATTTGAACCAAAATCGGGCCCCTTATGGGTGACCAGAACAATTTTTTAAGAAAATTCAGCAAGAACGACGAAATAATGTTATACACAAGAAACACTCACCGGAGTCGATTCCCATGGCTCTACCCCGTGTGACCGATCTGTTGCCCTCTCTGTGGTTTAACACAATATCAATGAGTACGAGTCCGTGGTATTCATTCATTAATAGACCAACGTTTTGTTGATTAAAGGTGTCAACAAGAGATTTCAGTCGTCCATATTTTCTGTGGTCATGTAGTGGATTTCAATAGATTAGAAGCGCAATATATCCCCTACCTTTTATTTGGCTACAAAAACAACCTAAAATGAAACATTGGCCTTTGACCCCCCTGAGAGGAAAATTTTCCCAAGACTGGTTAATTTGCCCCCTCAGAGAATTACTCGGCACCCCTTCTGCCAACTTTTTATTTTTAAAAAACACTGAATTTTGTATTTGCTCCTATAGGAAATTTCACAATTTTTGTACCAAAGGAAACGGTTCTCAGCTTTATCCTATCAGATGGGAATATTTTTGATAGAAAACTGTTACACCATCAAAAATCAGAATTTCACAGTTTTAAGGGCACCTGTTATTTGAAAATCTCTCGACGTTGCAACACCTTTAGTTAAGGCCAACTAAAGGTTAGCCTCCAAATAGTTGGATTCTTTTAGACTCTTATTAATGCCCCATCTATTTTTTGGTAATGTGTATTTTTATGCATAATAATATATCTGGTATTCTCCAATGGCTTAATTATCATTCAAGGCTATCTGGAGAAAGTGTTTAATATTGTGACCATGTGCTAGTTCTGCTTTAAACTGTGTTTTTGCAAAAAAATTGCAAAATATTACCCAAAATTGGCCCATATAATCTGCACAGTCATCCATTTTGAAATAACATTCAGTCTTTGATTTCCACTATATTAATACCTAGTAGTATGTGGGTACCGTTGGGGGGGGGGGTCTGCTACAAATTGAAGTGGTACACAGTCTTTGTATTCATCCAAATGCTTTTTAGCATTTAGTACAGCTGTTAAGCTGAGGGATTGTGGACTTTGTGATAAAGCGTGAATTTTTTCCACAGATTTATGTATCATATGCAATAATTTTGCGATATGTGCCCAATTGTAACCCTCCTATATGGCCTGGTGAGGGCGTTTTCAAATGGCACCCAAAATACCCTAAATGATAGACTACATACAACTGAATATTTAATGTTATTTTCAGGAGATACTGATGTTTTGATAAATCTGCTCAGTCTAGTAATGTCGTGACTATAAAAGCCTAGATCAATTTCACCGATGTATTCAAAAAGAGGGCGCTTTTCAATGGCCGCCAAATTCCCAAGCCGAGAAGGGGACCAATGTGAGTTCAAACTGGTATCGCTACGCAGCTTGTCCGAAGGTAAGCTTCACATCCCGACCATGACGTCTTTCATCAACATGTTTCAGACTTTTGATGTATAACGGGAAGGTATGAACATCACATCTGCATTCATCACGGTAAGAGATAAGGAGGCACTCAATACAATTAAGGTCTCCTGGACAAACAACATCCACCCGATTTCTTCATACATATGCAAGTGAATTTGTCACAAGGGGAAATTCATGTCCAAATTGTCCAAAAGCTATTGGCCTATGCCACACTGCTATGGCACCATACACAGTTCCTCTGAAGGGCTGATCCCACGCTCCCATCATGCCTTGGACCAGTCAAGCCCTCAACGAGTCATTACCATTCAGAAAAAAATGAGTAAAGGGCATCTTTTTCATCATAGCCCTTTCCCGCATGGGATGCATTAGGCTCCATTTGCTTAATAAATAGGTCTCTTTAGCTGGTCATTTAGTCTACCCTCAGCATTTAAGGGTGTTTATTTTCATAGTTGTCGTGTTCTCTGGTTGCAACGTAAACAAACAAGCAAATAATATGAAAAAAATTTGTTTTTTAGCATCATTATCTCAATTATTGCGCTATATAATGCAGTCCATTGGTGTTAAATGACTAGGTGATGTGTGTAGATACCGTTAGCTGTCACTCATCATTCTTCATAAAGTTTTTCTTTTCTTCAGATGTTGAGGTTGGTGCATGGCTTTTTTGCAGCAGACATGAAGATGTCTCCTATGTACTGCAGTAGGTCTGTGTTTTTCTATGGAAAATGAAAGTGCCTGCTCTATTGTGACAACATGGAACGTATTAAAGGGATATACAGTGGCCCCCGGGCAGCATTGATCCCAGCTACCTATGAAAGGATGGCTTCTTCTTCTGCATGGCCGTTGAACCGTAGACCAAGTGACTTGACTTACACAAGCCTCACGACTGCTTAATGGGAAACTAAATGAGCTGTCCATGTTTACCTCCCCCGCTACACTATGATACAGCATGGCATGAGTCCTGGCCATCCAAGCTGTTGCCTATTCCAACCTCATGGATAGATGGTGCTTAACTTTAGAGCTAATTAACTTCAATTTTGTCCCACAAGACCAGCGATAAGACTGGTAGACTGAAAAAGTTGTCCTAATTCACTTTTCATTTGTTGGCAAAATCCTTGCCACTGATATCAATGTACTGTGGCTATTAGATGATCTGACTATGCTGTCACAGACACGAGCACGAAGTATAATCAGAGCTGTCTCAGACAGCAGGCCATGACACGGTTGGTAAAGTACCTATAGACTCATTTGCACCTACAGTTGAGCAAATTAAAAGAAGAAAACAGCTCCGTCTAAACAAGACAGAAGCCAAAGTGACGCTAGCTATATTAGATCTATATGTAAACAACATAAGACTTGATTTCACCTACATAACTGGGGGATTAAAGCTTGACAGGGAGCCATTCCTCCTTTGCAGGTCAATACCTGGCATACACCTTTGAAAAATCCTTGTGCGCAATATGCGCTTATCTGTTCTCTAATAGGAACTGGATGAGTAATTGCATCAACTATCGCGCACGTGTGCATTGTCCAAGTGTAATGTCCTCAGTCCGATCACTCCCTGCGCTTTGTCTGATGCCAGGATGAAACCTATAATATAGATTGTTTGACATGAGCTTTACAAAACCACACCATCGTCATCTATAACTGGATCCTACACCATTTGAGCTTCCTCTCGGTGCTTGCAGGCATACTGTGTCATCTTAAAAGTCAAGCAGTCACCTATAGCCCTGTGGACTGGACTTTTAGGAGCCAAATAAATCCCCATCTACCACACAATATTGACAAGATCATAAGAGTAGCAACTAAACACAACTCCTTACCTCCCATGCAAGGTCTACTCGTTGCATCTACTCCTACCCACCGAGACTATTTTGGCTTACTGGCCAACCAAGAGTTGCATAAGAAAAAGGCTTTCGACCTTCCCTTTTAATTTCCTTTAATACATTGCGGAAGCGAACAATATAACATTTATAGTCTCAACCAAAGTATAATGAGAGGACAAAGTATACTAAAAGGGTTTAGAAGTAGATCAATCGGTGATTGGTTAACTCAGAAGAATTTAGAACAATTAGTCATTCAAAAGCAAAGGATATATGTATCCAAGGCTAATTTTCTTGGAAACTGATCTGGTCAATAGTGCCTAGGGCTGGGATGCTTTTGGGCTGGGCCTACTTTTTCACACAGCGAGTTTCGCACTATGAAAAGGATAGCCACTGCTTGGGTTCTGGATATGGTAAAGCAAGTGGTCCTGCCATTGACTTAAAACCATTGCATCTTACTGCCACTGGTGATCCAACAATTCTGACATATGGGGCACATACTCTCAAGGTCCAATGGGCACCTGCTTTTTTTATGTATCCTCCACAGTGCGTAATTGCAGAAAACTGGCGTCTTGTATGCAAAGAAGCAATTTTGATTTTTGATAGATCATTTTCTCATCCATTCCTTGATCTTTTACAAAAGCGTTTTTTGTACTTAATACTGTGTTACAAGGTGGTGCATCGAGGCAAACATGGAATGGTGTCTTTGTCTGACAGGCCATGCTGAACATCGACCATATCTCCATAGCCCTTCTACCTACTGCAGATGCGCTAAAGGTCTTTCTGAATTTTGCAACCAAAACGAAGATTGTCAAGATAATATAATATATAATCAGTTTTTATATGCCTTTAAATCACACTGTAACAGTCTCCAAGCGCTGTTGCCTATTATTTGACGCCGCCATTGATTGAATCGTCACAATCATTTCGCTTCATCTAGGTGCTGCTGACAAGCGGCACATCCTATCAGCACGTCGATTGTAATATCCCCCCGCTCACGGACAGCTCCCCAATTTGCGCTTGGATCGCGAGTAATTGAGATTAGTATCTTGCCCGGGACACAAAACCTTGGCCACGGCGGGCCGAACTCACGAAAGCCCTAATGATCACAATCCCTGCACTTTTTTCACTGGACCACACTCGCTCACATTGCTCAAATGCATGACATAACTTTCTAATCTGTGTGTGGTTGGATCGACCACCTCATAAATATGTCTAAGTGAATTACAAAATAGGTCAGATAGACGCTGCAGCCCAGATAGTTTTGACCAAACGAAGGAGATACCAATATCTTGATACGGAAATTAACAGGGGGAGGAGAGAATTTGACAAAGTGGACTTTTACCAAATCATAAACCCATAATTTTTGGCTCGCCTCCGCTCCGCTCGCAAATTCTGTTTTGTTCCTGACCTTTTTACTCCCGTTAGGTTTTGTTTGGGCTTTTTGGAGTGGGGGCTGGCCACCCCCTCCCCCTCACCGCTGGTACGGGCCTGCTTGTAGTACAGAACATGTGGGTAGTTTGGCGAAAAGACGATATTTGAGTGTTATGCCGGTTTACTAACATCAGCAGTGAGGTTTTTTTTTTTTTCACATGAGATACTTTTTGTATCGCGGAATTCTCACTGATCATACACTATCTAATTCATCAATCAAACATGTTTCAACTTATGAAGTGACTACTTAATTCCTTTATTTATATTATATGGGATTTTGCAGCCATTTGAAAAGCGCCTCCGCCTGGCCACCCTGGCATCCATGATTGGCACATATGTCTGAAAGTGTTAGTCTTTGTCCATTTTCAACTATGAAAGTGGTACTTTTAATCACAATGCACAATTCATCATATATAGAAGGGTCCTTAACGCTGGACTAATTCCTTGATATGAAGACATGTGCAAATTAATTCTTTCTCACGGTTTCAATACCAGGGCAGCTGCACGTGTCTTTCATAACTTAATGGGCTTCGCCTGGGGTTTTTAACAAGTACTACATTCAAGGCGGTGATTGGGTGCTGCTATGTTGACAACCTGGCCGTCCATGTAACCGATAGTAGCTAATAAATGAGCTCAATGTGTCCAAAGGAGGAAACAATGTACACCAACGTTTTGTCTTGTTTCATCAAATTTCGAATAATTGGAGCCATCAAAAGTCAGCGTAAGCAATATGGTACAATAAACTGTGGGTATAATTGTTACAATTTGAGATTTTACTTCAAAAACGGTCCCAAATGATTTTTTGGAGCCTATAACTTTTACTTTTGATAGGTCTGGGGACAACTATCTCCAGGCCTCTACGCAGGGTGGGGGAGTTGGTGGTTGCAGTCAACCCCCCCGCCCCAAAATTCCACAAAGGGTCAAAGTCTACTTTTTTTATTTTTTTTTTATAAAATGGTCCAACATTTAGAGATTTTGAAAAGAAGTCCACTTTTTTGGTGGTTGAAAGTTCAGAGTCCATTTTTTTTATTTCCATTTTTTTTTTTTTGGGGGGTGGGTTGGGGTAAGGTCCCACTTTTAGCAAAAATACCACCTTTCGAAAAAACAGTCTATTTTTTAAAGTCCCGACACCCCCCACCCCAATCCTGCGGACGGCCCTGACTGTTCCCTAATTTCCTTCTTGGTGCTTCATTGAACTCACTGACACCCAGTAACTGTAAAGATAAAGACTAGATTCATCTTCATCTCATTTGCTCATTGGTTCATCCCGAGTAAGTGCACTGACCATGATGCCCAATTCCATTTTGTGCCATTTTCATAGAAAAAACATGCAATCACTGCATTCCTGCCTAGCCATCTGCATGTTGCAAGGAGAGCTGTGCTATTTCTCATGCATGCAGAATACCCAACATTCATTTGAGTTTAAGAACATAGTTCCAATCTATTATCAGGGTTGACAAACAGAAGGACGTAAACTCAACTTTTTGGTATTTTGAGGTTTTTACCAAAATAATCTGTAAACAACAACCTACAGATTCGATCCAAGTCTCATTCCTATTGCAAAGCAAAATAAAACTTCACCACATCTCAATTGTGCACACTTTGTTTTACAACAGAACGACTTAACTCTGTCAGGGCCGTAGCCGCGGGGTGTCGGGGGGTTCGAACGCACCCCCAAAAAGGAACAAATGTTCCGCTTTATGCTGTTAAAGGTCCCTTGTCCATGTTTAAGGTCGTGTTTGTCATTAAAGGTTGTCTTAAGGTTGTGATCCATGGTACATCTGAATGACTAAGCAGCTGGTTAATAACGATCGCTTACGGTGTCTTGTTACATACTGTTGTTTTCTCAACTCTGCGACGACAAATTTGGTCATGAACTATTCCCGGGACCTACACCTCTTTCCCAGCTTAAAAAACTGTCGTACGAACTATTATGAGTGTACATATGAAGGCTGGTGTAAGAGATCTCATTTTTTGACGGTCTGGCCTAACTGACAGTACGGAGTAAACAAAAATGTAGTGCATTTGATGTCAGGGCTGGCAGGAAATGCTGGATCGCTGACCTGTGTGCATGGTCTATGATCTTTGTGATGAAACATCTGAAAGGAATAGAGATGAACTCCTAGGGCTAATACCAACGTCAGGTACAATACACCGGAAGATTTTTGAGGATTATAATTTGACAAACCGATAAGGGCCATCTGCAGGCCGTGTAAAAGGTGCCTGAATTTCGGAGTTGTACGCATCTTGGCGACAAAAATGGAAGAATCGATTACGGATCCGTTTTGGACTCCAACATCACTTCCTCCTCAACCCAAGAAAGGTTGATTGCTATTCCTTCACAATTTTGACCCTAAGTTACCCAGAATTGTCATTCATGCACACAGAAGGCAAAGTCGATGGACCGTCCTTTGTTATTGTAATGCCGCTCTTTATTATGGGGTTAAATAAGCGAACCTCTCTGGACGTCTTGGTCGTTGGCATCTCACAAGCGCTTTGGTATATGGGTCATTTGCGGAGATGATTGATTGGTGATCAATCATTGACTGAGTGTCATTGCGGATTTGGGTTTCTCCGGAATCTTTTTTTCCAAAATTCTTACATTGTGGGATGGAATGCCCTACGATGTAGGATTAGAGAGTCATTTTTCTTCATGGATCCGTGACCATTTTTAGGATACCTTTTTCTTGATGGATGTCGGCAACGATGGACCAATTTTAACAAAAAATGCTCCTATACCTCCCACTACTGACGGCTACTTTTTTACCGAGCGTTTTTCAAATGGCCGTCGCTGACCATTTTGACATCATAAAGTATATCCTTGGAACCAGATGCAGCTACAATGATATTAAGTGTCCATTTCCGCTCCTTCCCCATCTCCACTAATTCTAGCACAACGATCCGTTGGAGTGCTTTTTAATTATATATAAGTGCCATCTTGACCTCTAATCCAAGATGGGCTGCCAAATCACTGTGGAAATTGGTAATATATATAAGTAGCTTTGCTCAGATGTCGACTTACAAATAAGTTTGTTTTTTCTTACATTTTGACATGAGAAGCACATAGAATGTATTGTAGTATTTTGAGACTGTCCCTGGCTCTCAAATCAAGATGGCGACCAGATGCCATCTAAAAATGATATAATCCTGCCAAATAGTTTCTCTGGCAACACGGAACCTTAAGGACCATAACATGGGTTTTCATTACTAGTTTGTGTCAGGAACTGGAATATGTATACAACATTTGCTGAACAAGTTGACCTTTAAAAATCCCAGATGGTGGCTGTAGCCATCTTGAAAATTCAATCAATTGTAACTATTTGACTCCAATGCCCTAATTGGACAATGTTTTTCTAATTTTGGCATGTATCATATTTAACTGAAGCACCCATCACAAAAATACTGTGAATGGTCATGGGTCGTGTATGTACGAGATGATCTTAGATGAAATGACTACTATTAAATTTTGAATGTAAAACCACCCTTAGGTGGTTTGATAATAATGCCGTGGCACTTAACATTTTTTCAGGTAGGGATGTGCCGGGCTACGTGTCCTGATTTTCGAACAGTAGGGGCTTGGAAAAATGATTGGTCTGCCAAAGGTAGGTTTTTTGGAATTGAGGATTTTGTAATATTTGTAGGTGTAGCTTCTGAGGCAATTTTCCAATACTGACCTTTGAAACTGACTTGTACTTCGATTCAACTGGGGTCTTGAGAACTGCTGGAGAGACGCACAACGGTTCCTTAAAAGGACACAGGCACATTTCCAACGAAATACCAAATTCCTTAAAGAGATCAAATGGATAGATTTGGACGTGCATTGAGCACTAAAGCGGTGTTTTCCCGCAGTATAATTTAAAATAGCCCACAGAATGACTAGTGTCAGTTTTCATTCCAACCCTTTTTTTTGTTTTTTTTTTCATTTTCAAAAGGTTTTTTGTTTTATACTAGTTAAATTTACATATCTAGTAAATCCGGAATCTTTGGGTTATGATAACATAAATAAGGTGGCCAAGTGGACCAGTCTGAGGGTTTACAGGGTAAATTACAACCACTTTGATATGTATTTGCCTTACTTTCATTTGTACAACCTAAGCCAATGGAATACATCACTTCCGGAGTCATTTTATTACAAAATTCCAAGTCATCCCCAAGACAGTCATTTCAGGTCAATGGTTAATAATGTAAAGACACACAAACATGCCAACACCTTCAATTTTGCAAAAAACTAGACTGCCCTAAATATTCAGATGTGCAGTGTCCCCTTTAAGAGCAACAACAATCCAATATTTTTCTTCTGTGATGATGTATACAGAAAATATTATTTCACGTGGATTGCCTGTGCCTGCCTTTTAATTTTGCTACAGAAATGACTTCAAATGAAACAAAAGGCGATTTGGTCTAATGCTTAATATTTCAATATAAAACAAAGGCTGAATCCCGTATTTGCTCCTATAGGAAATTAGAATTTCATATGTTGACCAAAGTAACAGTTCTCCAAGCTTACTCTCTCAGATTGGGATATTTTGATAGAAAGGTTACACCAGTGCAAAATATGTGCCATCGGTGGACCACTATCGATGATGATGATTTCTGGAGGTGGTTATTTTTTTTTGCACATAGCAAGATAATTGCTCGCTCTAAGTGCGGACGAAGACTATCTGATTGTTGGAAGAAATGGGATCGTTGTCTTTTTATTACTCCTCTCTTGGTAACTCTTATCTCAACACATCTTTGATTTTTTATCACAATATATGCTAGGAATGACCAACTTCTCCAAATCGCTGAGAACCTCTGTCTCAAAAGGAGTTCCATACCACACGACGCTAGAAATTATGTTTTCATCGAAGATGGTCTAAAATCGGTGTAGATAAAAGCCACAACATTGCAAGTTCCCCTAGCTATGTGTAGCAAGCAAATGAATTGGCATAATATCAGTCATGCACAGAGTTGGGTGGTGTCTCATGTAGCATACAAAGTCCTCTGGTTCCAAATTATTTTAAAGAATTAAGGACACGGTATACTAGGACATTCATTTACATTTCCTAAGCACTAGAACAAAACGTTTGATTTGAATGACCGCACCCATCAACCAGTGGATAACTTCTCAGTTCATTGACATGTAATGGATGAACATGACCCATGGTTTTGAGAGTACCGTTATGTGTACAATGCCCAAATAGCACACACTATGAGTTACAATATGCTCCTCAACCAAGGGCAAGTTCAGTGGTTTGTACTTGTACATGCATTGACTGCAACTGATCTTGTGTATTCTAGGGTATCTATATATACACCCTCTCAAGGGGTGTGTTTTCTAATACACCTTTTGTGAAGGAAGCTATTTCACTCTGTGCCATAGGAGTTGACATACTTCATTGCCTCATGTACAAGCATTGTTTAAAACCTGTTTCCTGTAATTTTGAATTATGTAATCTCCGTGCAATGGACTGTTGTTAAAAATATTAGAATCTATTTGATTGAATCAACTCCCACAATGATCAACCTTGATGAACAATCATACCATAGGGCAAACCCTATGAAAGGATATGGCGTATAAGGCTGGCATTTCCTTCCAACCAAGTGCAGTGGTCATTTCAAATTAAAGGTTGATATCTGAATACATACTGTGGTTTATATCATCTCTCTAATATCGATAGGGTTTCCTATGAGCTCAAGTATTTACACTAACATATTAATTACCTAACTTCTCGCTAAGCGATGTGTCTTTTTCCATCGAAGATGGTATAAAATCGGAATTGATAAGCCACTCAATTGCAAGTTACCCTAGCATATTTGTAGCAAGAAAATGATTGACAGAATATCACAGTCATTACAGAGTTATAATAGTGGTTATCTCAATGGTATCAGTGCAAACGTCCCCTGGTTCCAATTCTTTTTAGACTTAGGACATGGGTATATGCCTACTAGGACTTCACTTTACATTTCCTAAGCAGCTAGAACAAACTGTTGATGGATGATACACACCCTCACAGTGGAAACTTCTCATTTCATTGACTGTAATGGAGATATGACCGCATGGTTTTGAGAGTACCATTATGTGTACAATGCCAGATAACACACACTATGAGTTCAATATGCTCCTCAACCAAGGGCACCGTTCCAGTGGGTTGTACTTGTACATGCATCTGACTGAACTGATATGCTTAGTCTAGGTAATCATTATTATAACACACATAGGGGGTGTTTTTCTTACATACACTGTGAATGAAAGCTATTGAACTGTGGTCCTACAGGAGTTGATACTCATTGCCTCATAATAGTGTCAAGCAGTGTTTTGAAACTTGTTTCCTGTAAGTGAATTTTGTAATGTCTCGGTGGCATAGGGACTGTGATTAAAATATTTAGAATCTATTGATAACATGGGGCACTCACCTATGAAATGGATATGTTGTCTAAAGGCTGGCATTTTCAAACCAGTGTGTATTTCAAATTAAAGGTTGATGCATGAGTCTGGTTGATGCCGAAATATCACTGTGGTTATATCATCTCTCTAATATACGAGAGGGTTTCCTAATGATCTCAAGTATTTACACTACCATATTAAGTACTAACTTCTTTCTCGCTAAGCGATGGTTGTCTTTTTCCATCGAAGATGGTTTAAAATCGGAATAGATAAAGCCACTACATTGCAGTTACCCTAGCATTGGTAGCAAGTAAATGATTGACAGAATATCACAGTCTTACAGAGTTGGGTGGTTACTCATGTAGCAGCAAATCCCCTGTTTCCAATTATTTTAAGATTAAGGACATGGTATATTCCTACTAGGAACTTCGTTACATTTCCCTAAGAAGTCCGAAACAAAACTGTTTTGAATTGGATGAATAGCACACCCATCACAGTGGATAACTTCTCAGTTCATTGACATGTAATGGATGATATGACCCATGGTTTTGAGAGTACCCATATGTGTACAATGCCCAATAGCACAACTTGAGGTCAATATGCTCATACTCAAGGACACAGTTCACGGGGTTGTACTTGTACATGCATTGGACATGAACTGATCGTGGTATTCTAGGTATCAGTTTATACACAACCCTCAGGGGTGTGTTTTCTAAATACCTTGTGATGAAAGCATTGAAATGTGCCACAGGAGTTGATCTTCATTGCCTTATAGTGTCAAGCATTGTTTGGAAATGGTTCCTGTAAGTGAAAATTTTGTTAATCTCACCGGTGCAATGGACTGTGATTAAAATATTAGAATGCTATTTAAACAGGGGGCACTCACCTATGAACTGGTATGGTTGATAAAGGCTGGCATTTTCACACAGTGGTATTTCAAAATTAAAGGTGATGATGAGTAGGGTTGATGCCTAACTATTATGGTTATATCATCTCTCTAATATACGAGAGGGGGTTTTCCTATGATCTCTGAGTATTTACACTAACACATTACGTACTAACATCCTCGCTACGCGATGCGTTGTCTTTTTAAAGACTATTCTTGTGTAGATTTGTCTAGGCAATCTGCAATTGTTTGTCTTGATCATAACCCAGAGTTACGAGCACACCATGACATGATGGAATGCCGCCATTCCTCATCACACAATACACCTTGCACTGATCAAATTGCGTTTGTGTTTCCACACAGGATCCCTGAGATTCTCTGAGCAACGTATGCGCTTCGTTACATAGTTGTTGGTATTCTCAGTTCAAGATGGGGGGGGGGGGGAAACAGACTTGTCGCAATCATGTGATCGAATTGCATATGGTGAGCATGGGGGAGGCAGGTGAACTCTGGCATAAGCTGATAGTAGTGATTTTGGCGGGTGCCAACACCATGGATGACCTCAGTGTTAATATTCACTGCTGTCCATTTGAATTCTTCCCCACATAAGAGTTCTGTAACTTTACCGGTAAATCCTCCACCTTAGGTACGTTATCATACCTACCTACAAGTTTCTCGATTTAATAGTGGGATGTAAATTTAACTATTAAAACAAAGACTTAAAATGAAGAGAAAGGCTTGAAATGACCAACTAATTTCGACTTGAAATTAGGTCCTTTCTAGGTGGCTAGATAATTTCCATGGAGTAAACTGTCCAATGCAAGTCCCAATCTGTCCAAGCTCTGATACAGAAATTGAAATTGTTGAAAACGTTGACTGTGCCCCTTTAGACCTCCATTTTTATCTCTCCAGCAGTTCCTAACCCAAAGATGCAGCTTTTTGTACCCCCCCCAAAAAAAATTCAGTTCTAAAGGTCTCTATTAGAAATGTTTTGCCTCAGAAGCTAAATTAGCCAATTCAGCTCCTAGCCTTGAACCAGATTTCTCAAAAATTAATTCCTAAGACCCTATACCTGGTACTTTGGCAGACCAAGTATTTTCTTAGCCCAGAGTTCATAAATCGGGGCCGCATATCCCCACCTGAAAACAGTTTAGCGTGTCCCTCGGTAATTATACTCAAACAAATAAATAGAGCAGGAGCATGGATCCAGGTCAAAATCATCGTTCACCCCACTACAGAAAAGGTTGACACCTTGTAGATATTGGTACGACCCTCTGTATAATGTTAGGTATTTTAGTACTCTCAATGGCGTCCAGTTCTAAAGACCTTAAACAGACGAAAAGCCCTTACCTGGGCAGCATTTTGGAAGTTGGAGCGCATATGGAGAAGGCAAAGTAACCAATCAAAATGAAAAGTATGCCTCTTCAACACAACATGCGTGACAGTATTTTGGTATGGATGCGAAACTGGGTGCTGACAAACAAATTGGGAGAGTAAGGTCAATTCTTTTCGCACCCCTGTTGCTACAGAATCATGATGAACGTCAAGCGCATTGATCGAGTCCCAAATGCCAAAATCTATGCTGCTACAGGTACGGAGCCCCTGATAAACCGAGAAGGACTGAGACAGCTTACTTTCTTGGTCATATTCTAAGGAGCCAGAGGGAGAGCTAGTAGGTTAGATGCTTTCTACACCATACCAACACATGGCAAGAGGAAGCCAGGCCGACAGAGGAACATCATATCTTCCGACATCCAAAAGCTCTTGGGGGAACACAAAACAACATGGTGAACCAAAGGCACTCCAACTTGGCCCAAACAGAATTGACTGGAGGAAACTTGCGCTCGCCTGCTGCGCAGTGACTTGAGGATGATGATGATGATGACTCTCAAATTGTGGTGTTCCACTTTTTCAGTAGCGGCCAATTTAAGGTCACACCAGGGTCAAACTTTTAAAATGCTCAAATCATGTTGAAATGTATGCCATACTGCCCGACGGGTAGTATATGGATTCCAAAAATGTATAATTTGTACCATTTGTGACCATTGTTTTGGATTTATAGGGTAAAATGGCTGAAATGGTCAAAAAAAGGGTCAATTCCAATTGTACACTATCAGGAATTGACCCAATTTTGGTAAAAAAGTAAAGGAAGTTGTTATCTAGCTTAATGTGTAAAATAAGGACTATTTTGTACCATCTGCAGTATATATTATCATGTATTGCGACAAAAATAGGTCATAGGGCAAAACATAATCAAATTGGCGTTGACCTATTTGATCCTTATCTCCTTCGGGTATTAACACATTTACACATGTAATTGACCCTGTACAATGAGATTGACCTTTTTTCCATTTAAGTATTTTCAGCCTATAAACAATGATCGTAGGTGGTACAAACTATACATTTTGGACTCCTTATGACCAGATGGACAACATGCATTACATTTCAACTTGATGCGGAGCATTTTAAAAGTTTGAAACCCATGTGCAGCCTTAATTGGACCCTATTGACAAAAGTTATAGCACAATTTGAGAGCAATAACTACCTAGCATTGATATAGTGGGTCCATTACTAACTAACAAAGGTGTTAAACCGTTTTCTGTAGTGGGGGTGGTAACGAAAACTCCTTAAATAGGGCCCCCTATGATATCCGGCTTTTGCTCTATAAAGAGTAGTTTACATTTCAAAAGTCTTATTACACAGTAGAGTCATTTTCATTCTAAACATCATTCATGCCAAAAATAGAAAAATGAACACCTTATCTGTCAAGTTAGGGCAATATGTACATTTTTACAAAAAAATTCAAGATGGCTGCTATGCACAATATGGATTTTCAAAATTCAACGTTGTAAGCAATAATATTGTCTACATATGCCAGTTGAAATTTCCTGACCAAAACTAGTAATGAAATACATCAATGCTTGTTCCTTTAGGTCGTGTGCCAGAGAAAAGATGGCAGGATCTATTTTCAAGTGGCATATAGTCGACCATCTTGAAATTTGAGAGCCAGACAGTCTCAAATGCACAAGTACCAATCTAATGCTTTCTCAGGGTCAAAATTAGTAGGAAAAACAATTTAATTTGTCGTTACATAATCCTGAGCAAAGAATTTATATTCCAAGGTGATGTCGGCACCATCTTGGATTAGAGGTCAAGATGGCATTGACATGTAATAAACATCACTTCCAACTGATCTGTTGTGCTAGAATTAGTGGGAATGACATTTCAGTCATCATTGTTAGCTAATCTGTTCCAGAGGATCATCGATCTTATGTATTTTAAATGGCGGCGGCGGCCATTTGAAAAACGCTCTGTAAAAAGTAGCAGTCAGTTCGGGGAGGTGTATTAGGAGCTTTTTTTTAAAAATTGGTCTATCTTGCCAACTCATCAAGAAAAAAAGGTTATCCTAAAATGGTAACGGATCTCATTGTGAATACTGAATCTACTATTATTCCATATAGCCTTATCTCGCTTGCAAATGATATAGCTAACAAACCTTTAGGTTGACGAAGTCATGTAAACAAACATCTTTTCGTTTGTCCGGCTTCCCCTTCCTCCTACCAGAAACATAAACCTGAAATACACACGTTTTGGTGTATATTTGATTTTGCTTCACTGCCGAAACCCCTCAATTGTTCAGGGTCAACACCGCGGACCGATCAATAAGGGAACCCATTGCATGGTTGTTACGCCGTTGCCTCTCAGATCGGTAAAAATGCAGATTTTGGGGTTTCATGCACTCTGAGAAATGAAACATTTTCTCGACCGAAATTCAACCAAAACACTTCAAAATGCTCACCGTTCTTGAAAAATATTATAGGATACATATTGTGAAGAAAAACGTACAGTATAATGTATGCATAAAATTTTATAAGTAAAGATAGCATCTAAAATCACAAAAATATGTAAAAATCTGAAAATATTGACCTGTTACATACTTATATCAAAGAGATTATGTCAGTTTTCTTACTATTATAGTTTGGTAGATTCATTGGCTAAATAATTAAAAAGAAACGAAATCAAAAGCTCTTTAATTGATAAAGTTATAGCTATTTTTCTGTAAAAACGTGCTTACCTAATTTCGTATGCATATTGTATGTAAATTAGCCTATATCTATTGTTCTACAAGAGCAAATTCTTGCAGATTTCACTTCCAATAACTTCAAACACTATATTTTCGATATAACACAAAATGTTGATGTTGTGGGCATATTGCCGCTTTTTTGTTAAATAAGCCTCCCGAAAGGGGTTTCGGCAGTGAAGCAAAATCAAATATACACCAAAACGTGTGTATTTCAGGTTTATGTTTCTGGTAGGAGGAAGGGGAAGCCGGACAAACGAAAGATGTTTGTTTAAATGACTTCAATCAACCTAAAGGTTTTTAGCTAATATCAGTTGCAAGCGAGATAAGGCTAATGAATAAGATTCAAGTGGGACCCTTTGGGGGATCGAGCGATAGACGCCGTCTGGAACCTCCCACATATACCAAAGGTTTACTAAAAGGTCATAACATGCCGTTTTTGCATCGTATGACAAGTAAATATGGATTTCAATGATAACTTTGGTAAAAATAAAGGCTGATGTTAAGTCCACTTTGCCCAATCTCAAC
Organism: Ophioderma brevispina; assembly: GCA_023653785.1. Taxonomy (NCBI): domain Eukaryota; kingdom Metazoa; phylum Echinodermata; class Ophiuroidea; order Amphilepidida; family Ophiodermatidae; genus Ophioderma; species Ophioderma brevispina. The sequence continues at coordinate 23,274 of JAMKCH010027677.1, forward strand.
CCCACCACGCCAAAAATAATCCACATTTTGCATAAAGGTCCATTTTACTGCCAATCCCCCATGCCCCAGAAAAATCTGGCTACCGATCTATGTTTCCGTATGTGTTTCTGAAATAATGTACAGCTGTATTGCTTGAAAACCCGCGCTTTATAATAAACGAAGTTAAAAATTTTAGTCAATAGACCTATATTAATATGTAACGTGTATGGAATAATGAATTTTTTTAGTTTCAGGATTTCAATTATACCTTCCAATGAAACCATTCGCCCAAAATAATTTATCATCATGAAGAAGATAGGAAATAATTGCCAAAGGCAAACAAACAATAAACCAAGCAAACAAGCAAAACAAAACAAAAATTGTTAAGGTAGCTCCGTACACTCTAAAAAAATGGCTTAGAACCTTTTTGTCCTCCACGGAACCCTCAAAACGGTTCTTAAAAATTTGGGAACCAAAAGGTTCCTAAGAGTCAAGTTTAGAACCGTCTTTAGCGGGCCTTTTCTTCTTAGAGTGTAAGAGGTGGAAAGGGAGCATGAAAATGGGGGAACATCTGGCGAAAAGATGAGAAACATGCTCTACGCGCGGATTTCTTCAGACCGGTAGTCCTTTCGGCCCGGGTAGCGGGACGAAAGACTTGCTACAGGAAACAGAAGCTTAAGGGGTACCACCCGATCCTCAAGACTCCCCCAACAACTCACCCCCCATCAAAGCCGAGATTTTGCTTTTAATAAAACCTTGTATTTTTTCTCATTTCCCCTGCAAATATTTTGGATGATCTCTATCCCATTATAATGATACAAGCATTAATATGTCTTGCTTACAGTAATAACGGAACAATTATTGTATTATATTCCAATTATACTGCTCGCGTTAAAATGGTGTGTCGGATTCAAATGACATTTTGAAAAGCCGGATATGTTGGTGAGGGCTTTCCGTATGAAACACAGAAAATTAAATTTTTTTAATCGGTGGTGCACACATGTTAAAATTTGATTCCTTGCGACAAGTTAACGGCAAACACAATGTGTTAACATTAGCCTAATTCTGGAGTAAATTTGAAAAATATTTGGTGTGCATATTTTGGGCCAGATTACCATGTTAACGGGATTGAGCTCTGAACACCAAAAATCAAAATTATATATTAAATAGCGCTATCATATATGGAGGAGCCAGCGATTCATAATGGAGATCTATTAACTGAAATATTACGTTATTTTAGTAATGCTCATTCTATTATACAATGTCACCTTATCATATTGCGTAGGACTATAATGGTGCTAATTAAAATAGGGAAACTGAATTCCGTCTAATATTATTTGTGTATTCAGTGTTGTTTTCATTCAATGTCCTAAAAAAAAGTAGACTATGCCCTTGGAATCTGCCTTAATTTCTTAAACTAAACTATTATTTCCATATAGTTAAATAGTAACCTATAGTTGTATATTTTAAAAAACATACTATTAGCATAATTTTTATGGGCATATGCTCCGATCTGAAAAAGCCAATGTGTTTTATTTACTGAAGATCGTGTAGCAATGGCTGCATGTAAAGTGCATTTAAAGGGTGCCACAACTCTTAGCCTCCCATAACTTTGTAGTAGAAATTTATGTTCTAATCTTGGGATGTATCTCGAGTTACCTTGTGTTTCAGAAAATGAGACTTGCAGTTTGTTCGCAAGACTTCTGTTATAACATATACAAAAATTGATCACAAACTTTTTCCGGATAAATTTTGCAATATTTAGAGCCCGAAACCGGATGATGCACGTGTTTTGTTACGCCCCCATAAAAAAACAAAACAAAATAAGCTTAACCGTTTTTTCAGGAATCTCATGTATCTACATTTTCCAAAAAAAAAAAAAATCGGCAAGAGACAAAATTATGCGAAATGTGCTCAACCTAGTTCTAACTCATAGTTTCCTTCGTGAAGTCTGACTATGCAATAGTACTATACTACTATACATCGAGACCATTTACCTTTATATGAATATGATAATTTTATAAATTACCGCATAAATAAGATGGTCGTAAACCTGTCTAAATTTATTTCTTGGTTTCATTTTTTGTGTCACTAAGCCCATGTACACACTCCGGAGTCATTTTATTTCAGGCGAGGGTTAATCCATGTAAAAGCAATATATGCAAAATGAAATTTGACAAATTATTAAGCCCTACTATATGCAAAATGCCCAGTTTCCTTTATATTGTCAATCATGCTGATTGAGCCTGAAAACGGCTGAAAACGACCAACAGATTTCGACCTAGAGGCAGGAGCAGAATATTCGTATACCCCCCACTACAGGAAAAGGTTTAACACCTTGGTAGTTAAGATGGACCCTCTACATCATGCTAGGTAGGTAACATTGGCTCTCAAATTGTGGTATCACTTTGTTCAATAGGGGCCATTAGTGTTAAACAGGTCCAAACTCTTAAAATGCCCATCATGTTGAAATATATGCCATATGAAGTCCATCTAATCATAATGATTTCCAAAATGTATAGTTTTACACATACGACATTAGTTTTTCGGGGTTCTAGAGTAAAAATGACTATGTAAAAAGGTCATTCTCAATTTGTAGTATCAGGGGCCTACATTAAATTCAATCTGATTATATTTTAAATACTGAATTTCTTGCCTGAGGTAAGAGGGCTCCCCAAAATATAGTTTTGATTATGTTCAATCTTTACTTGGGAAAATGATACGGATATAGGGTCACGGAAGTTAAACACCAATTGGAATTTGTTGCCCTTTGTCGCATAACATGATAACTATGCATTGCAGATGGTATGGTACAAACTATTCCCTTTTTTGACACATTAACTTAGATGAACAACTTCTTTAATTTGTTACCAAAATTGGAGTAACTTCTGATTTTGACCCCTATACAAATAGAAATTGACCTTTTTTTACCATATAGCCATTTTACCCTACAACTCCCAAACCAATGGTCATAGGATGGTACAAACTATACATTTTTGAATCCTTATGACTAGATGGACAATATGGCATACATTTCAACATGATTGGGAGCGTTTTAAATGTTTGACCCCTGTGTAACCTTAAATTGGCCCCATTGAAAAAGTGACACCACAATTTGAGAGTACTAACTACCTAGCATTGATATAGAGGGTTCATACTAACTACCAAAGGTGTCAAACCTTTTCTGTAGTGAGGGGTAAACGATGATGTTTGACCTGGGTCCGTGCTCATCCTCTATTTAAACTACATGTAGGGCCCTTCTTGGTGGCTATATTATAACATTATTTGGCGTAAATTTGTTTTAGTGCTCGATACAAATCCCAATCCACCAAGAAAATGTTGTAGAAAATGGGATTGTGTCAATATCACTCCTAAAAGGTAGGACACTTAACGCCATTGAATAACTCTTTTCCGATAACTGTATTGTTTAAAGCCCCCCCCCCCCCCCCGATTTTACCGGAAGTTATCAAAATTGTCTGAAGAAAGCTACCATTTTTCTCATTAGCTAAAAGGTGTTTGGTTTCAAGCGAAAAAATCTCAATATTAATTTTACAAAAGATTCTATGGTTTACAAAATCACGTTTTTAGCTCTCACATCAAACGGAGTAAAATATTGCCACGATTTTTTTTTTCAGATGGGGTATTGGGGAAATGTCATTCAATAAAAATAAAAACGTTATATAAATAATGGGTCATCCCCTTTCAGGTAAAGTGCATTAATTTGGATTTGGAAATCAGATATGGTGATCACATAAATTCAAAAGAGTGAAAACACACTGAAGATTTTTGGGTGTAAAATTTACTCTTGATAATTTAAAAAATAAATAAAATTTAATCATTTTGTAAATTATCAAGAGAGATTGTAATCCCAAAATGTTCTTTGAAGATTGTGAAATTTCAAAAGCGATCAAGAAATAGTCTCTTTTTATCTTAAGAAGTCGACATTTTGATAAAAAGGCTCCACAATCAACCCCGTAGTCTAAAAGGTCTGCATCTTTAAACTATTTTTTTAAATTAATAGTCAAGATAAGAAAAAATGGCCACGAAGCAGCCGAAAAATAAAAATTTGTATAAAAATGCCCAAAAAAAGATTTCCACCCCTCCACGCACATTTTTGACTAAAAAAACACCACCGCATAGCGCTTTAAACAGAAAAAAAGAAGTTATGTCTCAGCTTCTTACAGTCCAGAACTCGAAGCGCTATGCGTTTGGTTAGTCAAAACAAATAAAAATACGATACGCGTCCACGCAGAACCATTCTTTTTCCTCCTTCCCTCTTTTTTGTGTTTGTCATTTTTAGACAACCTTCTTTGCGGGGGCCGATTGTTTTTTTACCAGTCCCCCCCAAAAAAAGTTAGTCTCTATAAAACCTTTAAAAAGAAAAGAATGCCAATAAAATGTGATTTTGTACACTATACGACGCGGGAATCTGAGACAAACTTTTTTCTTGCCTTCTATGCCAGCAGTACTCACACCATAGCGATTTTTTTCACTTTATACCGATAAAAACATTTTTTTCTTTTCTGTTGGGTAATATACTTTGCTATAAAGATGTGCATAGATACCTCTACAAAATAAAATAGTTTGTCTTTAGCTAAGTTTTTTTGCTTTTTAAAATCGCCTAAACATTTTTTTTTCGAAAAATTTTTTATAATTAATATTGCAATCGATATGAAAGTTTTTCAGTTTTGAATTTTTTTTAATCGAAAAACAAGGTTTCTCCCATCTTTCGAATCGATAACTTGCTTGTTTTCACATGAAAAAAAAAATTTTGTTTGTTTTTTTTAATCTTTAAAGCCGGTTTGCTCCCCTGAGAAACAAATTTTTTGAAACAAATCTCATGAGAAACTTGTGTTTATCACTTTGTACTTCCTATATGGTTTTGCCGCTTTTTTTCGCGTAAAGAAATAGGTTTTCTTTTAACTCTAAAAATAGCTGCCATACCTCATACTGCTTCAATAATTTGAAAAAAAAAACCAAGAACTCGCGCGTGATGATTCCATTCTGAGTTAAATTATCTATGATTCAAAGCCTGTCCACCAGGAATAATCATATATCATGACAAGTGAAATTTATATAGCAGGCCTTACAATGTAAGGCAAAGCGTAAAAAATAATTCTGACCAATTAAAAACTCCTGCGACTCCTTCGCTCGCCAAATTTTAAGGCCTCCAGCTATCGTTTAAAAGTAAAACCTTTAAAGTAAATCTTCTTGAGAAAGAAAAGTTATCACCATTATCCGTCAACCACAATACTAATTACCGATTGTTTTGGTCTTATTTGTGCCACACAGCAATTAATTTCATTTTCATTCATTCTCTCTCTTCTCTTCATTGTTTTTAATTGACTTGTAGATTGAGGCGAGCCGGTTTGCCATTGTTTTGGTCTTGTCCTGGATCCGTACAAATATTATACAATCAGATAGTTTAACAACATACTGGTCGAAAAATCATCAAAATTCATAGAATTCTACACTGTCTTGCTATATAGTATAAGACCACGAGGTATCAAAATACCGCGATACCTCTTTATATCTCCTAAATTTCTTAGATTAAAATGGAGAAAAATCCTATAATTTAGATTAAAATTGTTAATCCTTAAAAACAAATTACCGAATATTTCAATGCATTTTTGAATTTAATGTTTAATCTAAACTGATAGAATCCAATTAGATTAATTTTATTGTAAGAAAGTTAGAGATAGTCATGCTGTTTTTAATGATGAAATTATCTGAAGAATTCATTTTGTCATACAGCCTTTTCAAAGTGTAAGTTTTGAATATTTGGTGTCTACTTTGGAAATCCTGAATTACCGTTTCATTTTATAATTTTCATTTGTTTAATATGTTTGTTACTTCAGATTGCGTCGATGGAATGATTTTATTTAAAAATATTGAAGACAGTTTGTGCAAGCAATCAACAATTTACTAATTCATATGACGATGGTGAAAATTTGTTAAAGACAATAATAGAAATGGAGACTACTTTAGTTTCTTTCTCATAGAACATGCTTGCAACCAGGAAGACTCATTTGTGGGTATTCTGTATAATGGCTTGATTGTCCTGTTTAGTCACAAAGCGTGACAGAACTAATACGGTGTACTCTTTAGAACAGCAGCAGCCCAGACTGGCATTTTACTATACAAATGGAGAGAAACAAGGGTGCGAAGAATTCGTTGAATTAAACGAAAACCGTGTTGTTTCTGGTGCTCAAATTTACTGTGTAAATGTAAAAAAAATAAAAAAAATTTCTTTGTTTTGAATAAAACGAAAATGCAAAGGTCATTTATGGTAAGCAGAAAATTAACCGAAACTTGACGAAACTGCTTAAAATCTATTTTTTGTATGAAATTATAAATTTAACAACCTTTAGTAACTAAACTTGGGAAAACTTCTTCTACTTTATGTTGATAGGGTAATACATTCCTAACATTATGCAAAAAACCAACTGCCCCCATAGCTTTTCTGCATGTAATGTAACAGAAGAAAATGTCCAACTACCTCTGGAACACCCTTTTATGCAAATTGCATGCAAATTAGGTTAACAAAATAAATTTTCACATATTCAAATTATGCGATTTTACAAGGTGATGCGCTAGTATGTTTTTATTAATTTCTCACAGAAATTTTGATGTTTTGTGGGACCATGGCCGCTTTTGGAATTTTCAACCTCTCGTCCCGCTTGCCTACCAACAAATCCAATATTTTGGTGTTTACACATAACCGTAATGACAGTTTCGTGCTAAGACTTGGCAATTTCTCAAACTGACTGAGCTTTGACCAATTCATGCTACTCGTGATCTGCTTCCTGTTGGAGCTTGACGTTGATGGCGCTGTTTGAATTATGATCAGGTCCCAATTCCAAAATGCAAAAGATGAATTTCACTCTTTTAGAACGACTACAGAGCCCACTCAGAAGAGTTGAATTGCACACCTTTCAAAAACGTTTTTGGGATCAATTCTCTTGGTAATTACCAAAATGATAAATATAAAGTTCATGAAATTAACTTCTACGCTACTCAATTTGTACGTACCTCAGTCAGAAGTACTTTCGGGTGAACCACACCCGTCGTCAGCTGATGTTGTTATGCTGTGGAGTCTTGTCTTTGACGTCATAAGTTGTAGAAATGACGTCATAGAGTTATTGTCTCTTGGGCCCCCGCTTCTACTTGAGCAGGCTGTCCCAAACTGGATCTAAGTCCAGTCCTTTGTCTCTATTCAGGTTTGGTTCTTATTTCGAATATGTATGGCCTCAAGGACCCTACGGGAGAATTCCTTGATTCTCTCCCCAACACTTTTACGTTGGTCCAATCACAATTGGTTCGGCCTCCGCTTCTGAGGTGTGTTCTCTAACTGCGGATGGGAAACTCGGGCAGTAGAGGGTAGTCTTTTCCCAACTTTCTGCCCGTTTCCCCAATGTAAAAGCATGAAACTTCTACAGTGGATTCAAGACCACTACTGATTGGTTCTCCCTTGTGTTTTATTTTGGGTGATACGAGGGTTGTCTGAGAGTTCTGTAAGGTTTAAAAGCTGTGGAGGACCCCCTGCTGTATTTAAAGGGCCTCCCGCCGTAATCTCTCTGACACCCTTCTAGGTAGAGGCAAGGTGACAAAGGCAACCTTACTGGTTGTCCGTTCAGGTTCAAAGCCAGAGGATCAGGGTTTTTCCCTGGGTTGGCTCTTATGGGCAAGCTCCACTTCTGATAGCTAACATACCAAGTGCTTGTTTTTTACAATGTTTGCCAATTTCTTCAGATCTATCTTATGAAGCAGTTACGACAGACTCTGCCCTTTGTGTTAATAGGTCATGAGCCCATAACCGAAACCCTGCACCCCTCCCCCCGGGGATTTTTGGAGACCACTATTTTTGGAAACCTTATACATTACGTATCAAAATCAGGTTGTCTGCAAATTCCCATCCTGGGTTAAAGAGTGAGGGCGATTTTTTTTCAAAATGGCGGCCAATATTCACCTTAATGCCTTTTTTGACACATTATCTTAATTTTTGATCACAGCCTTCTTAATCACGGATCATCTTGACCGCCATAACCATGGTTTCTAGTCGTGATGTGTTGACGGATGGTACTAAGTGAGCAACAAGCTTCATACTACGCCTGCTTGCGAGAGCTTTCAGGTAAGGAGTGTAAGCGAAGCGCAGCAACCAAACGCGGTCCACATACGTTGTTGTTGTAAGAAATAATAACACACAGAGGTTGGTTGTGGTCTAGGTGGGCTCAGGGATGGAATGCACACGGTGGGGGAGCGTGCTCATGACTATCCTGTTCGGCAGCTGTGCCGGCGACCGGCCTGAGAGTGCGGGGGGGGGGGAGCCTGTCGTTTTGTTGGAAAGACAATCTTGGATTGGCACACAGGATGCAGGATGTCAAAGGGAGACTCAAAGGGCCGTAAATGTGCTCGCCCATTATTGGAGGAGAACCATCAGCGCCGCAAATCCATCAGGGGCACAGGGGTATGCTTTCCGTCGGACGCGGCCGTTGCCGGCATCACTTTGAGTGTACTGGCCTGGGGCACTGTGATAGTCATGTTTACTAGGAGTCACCTTGGACCTCTTATAAGACCCACATCGGAAGCAGTGGCGTAGATAAGGAGGGGCAAGGGGAGGGGGCACATGCCCCGGACACTACCTCAGGGGGCGCTGAAATGATGTTTCAGAAAAATAAAAAGAAAACAAAATACTGTTGTGATTTTTGATGTTATTGTTACAGGCAGTATAGTACATCTGCTTCAAGATAGTGAGATAACTGAGATCTCTCCAAAGGCACTCAAACATACTAAAAACTGAGAGGTTCCGGGGCTCCGTCACCTTGACCACCCGCCAGATGTAGTATAGTTCATCTGCTTCAAGATAGTGAGATAACTGAGATCTCTCCGAAGGCACTCAAACATGCTATTTAACTCAAGAGCTTCCACGGGCTCCGAACCCTGGACCCCTCCAGGGGCAGTATAGTTCATCTGCTTCATGATTGTGAGATAACCGAGAGCTCTCCGGATGCGCTGAAACATGCTAAAACCCAAGAGCTTCTGGGGGCTCCGCCCTGGACCCCCGCAACGTTCAGCATAGTTCATCTGCTTCAAGATAAGGACATAACCCCTCTCCGAAAGCACTCGAACATGTTAAACTCAAGAGCTTCCGGGGTCTCTGCCCCTGAACCCCCACAAGGGGCTTTTCCCCATTACCCTGTATGCCCACATGCCCTGAGATCGACGGAGCTTGCCCTGTGCTGCTCATGTGTGGAGTATGCTTGCCCTGTATGGGAGGGGTCAATCCAGAAGCTTGACCCGTCGTTGGATGCCTCCTGCCGGCATGTCACGGGGTGTCTTCGGCCAGCTCCAGCGGACAACTTATACATGCAGCAGCGTAGCATGCATGAGCATAGCTGCCAAGTATCTGGTATGGAGCGCCCTGTGTTTGGACAGAGGCTGGCTGCTGACCGCCTTAGGTCCGGGGTAGTTTCTTAGGCAAGTCCGGTCCTTTGAAATAGTCTCCAAGGAGTTTGGGGAGTTGGCTTGTGGAAAGAAAGACTTGCTGTCAACCAAGTGGCATCTATTGGTATTGATGGCTTCTCGTGGGCTGAGTGGCGGTGTCTCATCTGATTGAGATCCAGAATCGGCCGATCAAGATCAAAGGTTTCCTTGCAGAAGTGAGTCTACCTGGAAGCAGATCAGGACACTGGATCATCTCTTGGTCTGCCCAATGTTGATGCAACAATGCACAAACAAGGACCTTGCAGAATTCAGTGAAGCAGCCAGACATTGTACCCACCTCTGGCTAGATCACATTTGAGAACCACTCTGTTTGGATACGATAAGAAGAATTTCAAATTTTAATAATCATTGGCGATCTTTTAAGCAATGCCGTTTCCTTGGTATACGAGCTTAAATGCAGCTCCTTTGATTCAGAAATTGATCTTCTCTTTCCTCCTCCTCTTCTTGAGTCATGTCTTAATTGTCTTCTTCTGTATCAGATTATTCTTTCTCTACTATTATGTCAGATGACGACTCTTGTGGCATCAACTCTCCTGATGGCCACTTGTATCTAGTGCACCATCATGTAACTTCCAACCATGATCATCTGGTGGAGGAATTTCTGGCTCTGCCACATCTGCCTGGTACCAAATCAGGGCTTGATAATTGGCTCTCTGGATGTGCATCCTCAACAAATCTCTCATACGAGTGCTCTGGCACATCGGTCGATCTTCCAAGGCTTAGGAAGGCATCGATATACTTGTCACGTTTTGACTTAACCCTCGTCTACCTGAGTCATTTTTGTAACAAACTCCCGACCCCCCCCCGTGATTTTCGTTACTGAACATCCGATTCCTGTAAATTTGGTACCACAGGGTAGCTTAGAGTTTCTTCTTTCCATTGGTATCAAAATAAGTGCCAACATCCCCA
>JAMKCH010027678.1:0-18818 GCA_023653785.1 Ophioderma brevispina
TTAAAGGCGTATCATATTCTTTATTTGATATATTTTTATTGACAAATTTTTTTAAAACCTTTTTGATAACCGACATTTAAAAACTTTAAAAAGATTTTAAAAGTAGTAACGTCAAAGTTTTCAACATACATATACCAATCAACGTACAGTAATGCGGAGAACGACAAAAGATGACAATGACATTTCTCCTCAAATTTGTTACAATATTATAGCCACTTAAAACCAAACTTGTCTGACTTCAGCGAAATATCCCCCTGGCCTCCAAATTAGCATTATTATTGAGAATTAAATAAAGCAATGGATGTTCTTCCTCTTATGCACTATTTGGAAAATGTTTTTATTGTAAATCATTTAATACGCGAAATTGTAATTGTATTTATTAATGCAGGAAACAAAATGTCAGTGCTTTGTGTCAAGGGGCATTTAGTATTTAACGAGGAAGACATTTAGGATATGATTTTGCAGCGCATTTTTCTCAATTAAAAACTAAACGTCATCATATTGGTACCCTCATGTCACCACATCGGAAAGTCTAAAAGTAAATGCAATCATGAAGTAAAGGGTAATGCAGTTCATATATGGGCGAAGTCCGATGTTACCCAAAACATTAACTGCGCAGTTTTTAACCCTTAAAACGACCCTCGTCCGATATCGATTTGTGTCTTGAAAACACACACACAAACACACACAAAACCCACCATCACACACACACACACATCATTGCAAGAGCTACATTGTGGGAGTTTTACTGAAAAATCTTCTTAAAAAGACACTTTTTAGACTTTTTTCAGAAAAAAATTACACTTTTCAAAACTATATAAGGAGAATTTCAAACCTATATAGTTTGAGATTTCTCTTAAAAAACACTTGTTTAGAATTTTTTTTACATTTTTTCAGGTTTTTTCTAGTATTTCTCATTTTCTTAAGCCCAGAGGCTTGCGCCGCAGGCCTATATAGTTCCTATAAACTAGAAAAATCTCTTTTCTACTCTTTACGAATAAAACTCCAATAATAGATTACAGTTATTCCGTTTATAGGACAATTCGTAAATAGTAACTCTAGTAAAAAAAATACTCCCACAATGACGAAAAATCCACCACAATGTAAAAATACAGTCAGAATGGTTCTTTATACTTGAAAATACACTCAGAAGGTATCTCTTGTAAGTGCACACACAAACCCAAACACACACACACCCACACATTCACCCACACACACACACACGCACGCGCGAGAGCGCACGCACACGCTCGCACGCACGCTCGCACACGCACGTTACGCTTCGCACACGCACGAACACGCACGAACAGGCAGTGAGCTCTGCGGGCGCGCGCCGCACACACACACACACACCTCGCGCGCGCAATTTTCAGTACACATATACATTTCTGACTGTAGAAGTAATGGCCAATTTAAAACTGCGCAGTTATACATGATAAGTATTATATTAGCAGGGACATGTTATTGTTGACTCTATATCATGGCCTAATGTATTTTTTACACTGTTTCTTTGTCCATTAGACTCCGGGGCCGGAAACTCTCTGTAGCCTTCGGGCTCCACGTGAGGAATGGAGATGGTTTGGAGCATCTCACCTTCCAATTCCTATAAGTGGTTCAAGGTATTCTGATGGTATAGTATTCTTAACACACTGCACGTAAGTGTAAGGCGCGGATCTGCGTGAATGATTTGTTGTCTAGTGGCACTACTAAATTTTTCGTTACGAAGAACACGATAAGCTTTTCCATCGCTTTTTCTTTACCTTAATAAAACAACAAACACACGAACATTTGGTAGATAAAAGTGTAGCAGCCAATCAAATCAAACTGAAGATGGGGAAACCCCTTCCATTTCCTGTGGTAAATGTCGCGAATTTATGATAACATAGAAATCTAATCATTCGGTTGTCAGATTTCGGTGTAACAACAGAAAAAAATACGAAAAACATTTGGGATATGTTGACAACGTGTACTGCATAGGCCTTAGGTCCTTTCAGTTAGGATTTTACAAGGGTTGCGAGAGAAAGTATTTCTTTTAAGCAGACAATGTAATCTTCTCTTAATTCATTGGATTTTCACCGATATGCTTAGAGCCATACGTGGAAGGAATAAATTTCAAACATTTATTGAGTGATATTAGCACGCAATTCAACACATTAAATAAAAGAAGAGTAAAACCGAAGAAGCGGAGCAAATGTGAAGGGAAAAAGAGAAGGAGAAAGAGAATAGAGGAAAGATTGAGAGATGAAAAACGAGGTTTAGTTAGTATGATGAAACACCGTGGGTGAAGTAAATCCTTTCATATTTTTTTTTTTTTTTCAAAGGAAATATCCGTAGTGGGATTTCAACTATCCGTTGCTCTTAATATTTGACGTTATTTATTATTTCAATAATCAAAGTATTTATCATACGTGGTATGGCACATCACTCGAATATTTGATTAGTTCAGGGCTCTAATGGCTTGGATTATTTCAACTAACAATGATCGGTGGATGCTTATTGAATGTTTTATTACGCCGTATAAATCGTGACTTTGCTGAGAACATTGTATCATGAGACTCTGTTAATGTTGGAATTATGTCAAGAGGCAAACAGAGTTTCACCCAGTTCGATAAATCAATAATTGGCTAAATCACATGGATAAGTTAGACTTTATTTATGCCTGTCGGCACTAGAAAAGGGTTCCTTATCAAACGTCTTCAAATTCAAAGGCTATTAAAGGCCACATTCTAGCGTAGAAGGACAACAACACAATTTGCATAATTAACTAAGCCTATTGTCACCAAACTTGGATGGGGTGGGGGGGGGGGTGGGGGTGGGTGTGCGGGGGGGACGTTGGTTTAAAAATTTCCGTGGGGCTTTTTCTAATTGTAGAACCTTTATGAGTTCAGATTTTGGAGTGGTTGTGGGTATCACGGTCATGAGGTTCGTGTTCATTTTAAAATACATGCGTATCCAAGCGATGTGAATTTTGATTGACACGTAAATCGCACACGATTTGTATCACTAAAATGACTGATAACCATGCTTAATAGTATGTAGGATGTCAACTATAAAGCGATTGATCATGTTGGTTGTGAATACATTTCTTGAAATAAAATCGGACATTAGGTACATTTAGAGGGTATAGTTTTTGCCAATTCTATGTCTGTGCCTGTGTTCCAAAACTTCAGTTAAAGTGATAAAGTCCCCACAATGGTTTAAGGCATCCTAGGGGAAGTTTAATTTAGATTAAACTTATGGAAAGTTGTTTGTCTAATCCATAATTTTGATTCAAAATTGCAGATTTTTACAGTATGTGGCATTTGGTTGGTATAATAAATGGCAAAATGATGAAGGGTTGTACATGTAGACTATGGACGTAAACGAAAAAACCAACTGTATCACAAATTCACCGGGGGGGGGGGGCTAGGGCAAACCAGTGAAAGTAATAATTAAATATTACAATCATAAAACCGTCTGATCCCGCTGTTAGTGCGTCCCTTGCACAAAAATGGGCTATACCGGTGCGATAGCAATTCAGACGGGGTCGGCCATACATGTACTTCCTCAATCTAGAATAATCGGGATTTTTATGTTAATTCTGAGAAAATTAAAATATCACGACAAATTCTGAGGGAGTTAACATAAACATATATCGGCAAACAGGGATTTTCTGCTCAGTATGAAAGATAATTCATTTAAAACTACTTTCAAACAATTATTGAGCACCTACCCAGGATGAGCTTGAACATTTATAGCCCTATATATCACAACTATTGGTCGAACGTAGACAAAACATACCTTATTTTAATATTCTCACAAAATATCGTCATATCCCTAACGTCCCTAGAGGAAAATCACTGCAAAAAAAGGAGTTAGCGGTTATATTCTGTTAGATCTAGGGGCAATTTTCCCCCTAAAACAAGGAAAGGGTCCGGTGTGAAAGCAAACTTAGTCCGCGGAGCCATAGTCCGGGCTCCCTAGACGATAACGGAATAAAGCGTGAAACTAAGGTTGGGTGAAGCGTCAACGGAATTGAGTGCCCTATTCCTTACAGTTGTAGCCGGACTATAATTAATTCCACACCGGTCCGTGTTTTGAAAAGTGGCAAGTATGGCATTTAGGGATTAAGGAGTATTTTTCGAAGCCCTTTTTGATAAAGATTTTTGCTGGGATCGGAAAAGTTGGCAGTCAAAAATCAATGTTCCATATCAGTTCTGTTTAAATCCAAGTGCTCGTTGTTACTGGAAAGAGGACTTGGCCTTATAGATTTAACAACTTTCCAATCCCAGTAATTACGGCGGCCCTCCAATAAACAGGAGTAATGTAGGTAGCTGTAGGTGGGAATGAGACCGGAGGAAAAGTAGGCCAAATCACTTTTAAATATGTAAAAACAAACACAAATAAATAACAAAAACAAACAGAGCGCAGATGTCCGATCACTCATACATCACCTCCCTACCATTTAGATGGTACAGAGGTTAATGAAAGTTCTACCTACCCCATAAAAATAGTCTCCACAATACCTTAATAGTAAGAGACAAAAAAATCCGAAAGGTCTGCCCCCCCCCCCCCCCCCCCATACTTCAGGCCACTTGTTTATTGTCAAGAAAATGTGTTACACGATACAATTTTTGTCATTAACACCAGTTTATATAGCGCTTACTCACCGTAAACAGTCTCCAAATACGATGTTGCCAAGTATTATTACGCAGACTTCAGGAGATCGTCACATCGTTTCGCTTCATCTACTGCTCAAAGACATGCCTATAACCCAGAGGGTATTTTGGAATAAGATTCAGAATTTAGTGGCTCTCACAAAACATGATACAAAGAAACAGATGATAAAACCTTATATAGAGATAAACCATAGATTCTGTACAAAGAGGGAACTATTTGGTTGAACAATGATAAAGAAGAACTATGGTAAATTAAAACGTTTTCATATAGGTGGTAATATTACAGGAAAACCAATACAAAGCAGTATTTTGAATGCATACATGGTGAAGGGAGAGGACACTGCTAAACGCGAGGCGTGAGGTCGCAGTGCCCTTTACACCGTGTTATGTAATAATTTGTGTAATGTAATGACCGCCGGCGTAATTAATAAATTTTGAAGTGTTGTGTAATAAAAAGAGTAATGCATTAAAAAATGGGGTCGTGGCGGATGAATATCGCGATGAAGCCTGGGGTTGTGTTTTAAAAGAAATATGTTATTTAGAATTTTTTTTTGGTGTTTTATTAATTTTAACTATTTTTTTGACGCGTAATGTAATAAAAATATTTGACGCGTAATGTAATAAAAAAAAAAAAATATTTTCGTTTAAGGTAATAAAACATAGCAGTTTTATGTATTAGTTTGGACTAAGCGGCCTAGACTCCTGAGGTGTTTGCGACTTTGTGTTTGGTGTGAGGGGTGTGTGTGTGTTGCGAGGGTGTGTGGGTGTGTGTTGTCCCGTCGGTCTTGCGGACATGTCGGTGCGTCCGTCGGTTCGTCTGTTCGTCTGTCAGTATTGATTGAATTTATTCTTGACTTAATTTGGTGATGGCTATGTCTGGGTGACACCCCACGGCCCCCACCCCCTGGTGTTTGGGGATGGGAAAAGGGACAACGGGTACACCAAGCCGCGGTTCCAGGGAGGGGCGGAGGGGGCGCGCGCACCCCCCCGGTATTCTGCAAATTCGTGCAAATCAGCCCATTTTGAGCCATTTTGGACCCGTTTACAGCTTCAGCCCCCCGGTAATTTTGACATTTCAAATCATGGCTCCACCACGCTAGCTCGCCATCGCATTGGCTTAAAAACTGGCTCCAGGGTCTTTTTCCCCAGTCTTTTTGCCTGCTTAGCAAAGGTTCTGAAACATATCGCACGATGTCTTAACCTATCTTATAAATATTAAACTTCAGCGGTGTTTTCCTTGGTCTGACAATGGTTAGGGGCGGGCATGGTATGGCGCCCATATGTACCTCTGGCATTATGGTTAGGGCTTAGCAGTGACAGTACCAAACCGGTGGGGGTGGGGAGGCAGGTGGGAAAGTGGTCGAATTAGGGATAATAACCAGGGGACCCCCCATTTTTGTAAAGTTCTGGTTTACGCCCACTGGGGTTTGGTATTCCGAAATTGTAACAAAGCGGCGGCTTTTCCGGTATTAACCAAGGTCCACTAGTCCGAATCTGGAAAGGCCCACGTACCCAATGTGGCAAAAGTCTGCAAAAGCGGAACTTATATAATTGTCGGATCGGAGACCTGTTCAATGTTCGGACTATAAGGGGTCCTATTTAATTTTCGGATCAAAATTGCGCGGAAGATAATAACATATTATACATTACCAGGCAATTTTATTACATTACGGCGCATTTTGATCCGAAAAATTAAATAGGACCCCGCTAAGATCCGAACATTGAACAAGGTCCTCCGTATCCTCCACCGACACCCACACTTTTATAGTAGGTTCAGCTTTGCAGGCCTTTTGCACATTGGGTACAGTGGGCTTTCCATATTCGGAGAGTGGACCTTGTTGAATAATGGAATAGCCGCCGCTTTGTTACATTTCGGAAATTACCAAAACACCAGTGGCTAACGCGTACCAGAACTTTACAAAAAAATGGGGGGGCCTCTGGTTATTATCCCTAAATTCGAGACACTTTCCCACCTGCCTCCCCCACCCCCACCGGTTGGTACGTCACTGCTAAGACTAACCCTAATACCAGGGGTACATCTGGGCGCCATGCCCTCCCCCAGCCATTGCAGACCAAGGAAGCGAAAACACCGGCTGGACAGTTAATATTTATAAGATAGGTTTAAGACATCGTGGCGATATGTTTCAGAAACCTTTAGCTAAGCCAAGGCAAAGGGGGACTGGGGAAAAGACACTGAGCAGTTTTTAAGCCAATGCGATGCGAGCTAGCAGTGGTGGATCCAGGATTGAAACATGTCAAAATTTTACCGGGGGGGCTTGAAAGCTGTAAATGTGCAGAAATAGCTTCATCAAAATGGGATGATTTTGCAAGAATTTGCAGACTTACCGGGGGGCGCGCGCCCTCTCCGCCCTCTCCCTGGATCGCGCCTGGGTGTACCGTTGTCCTTTCCATCCCCAAACACCAGGGGGTGGGGCCTGGGGGTAACCCAGACTGCCATCACCAAGATTAAGTCAAGAATAAGAAATAAAAATTCGAATCCAATATGACGGACAGACAAACGGACCGAAAACCGAAGGACGCACAAGACATGCGCTCGCAAGACCGACGGACACACACACACCCACCACACACCCTCGCCACACACAACACCCTCCACACAAACAAACACAAAGTCGCAAAACACCTCCTCAGGAGTCACTAGGCCTTGCTAAGTCAAACTAATACATACAAAATGCTTATGTTATTACATTACACGAAATTTTTATTACATTACGCGTCGATATTTTGATTTACATTACGCGTCAATTTTTATTGCATACGCGTTGTTATTTACACAACAACACTTCAAAATTTATCATTACGCGTCGGTCATTACATTACACGAAAATTTATTACATAACACGGTGTGTTTGTTGTTTGTGTGTGTTAACAAGGGGAACTGCGGACGCTCACCTCGGGCGTTTAGCAGTGCTCGTCCCATTCACCTGTATGCATTCCAAATACTGCTTTGTATTGTTTTCTTTTAATTTTGCAAATTTTAATGTTTGCTACTTTTAAAAATTCATTTAACCATAGTTCTTCTTTATCATTGTATACAACCAAATATTCCCTCTTTGTACATAATCTTGGTATCTATAATGAAGGTTTATCATCTGTTTATTTGTAACATGTTTTGTGAAGAGCCAAATACATCTGAATCTGATTCACAAAATACCCTTGGGTGATAGGCATGTCTTTGAGCATAGATGAAGCGAAACGATTGTGACGATCTCTGTAAGTGGCGTCCGTAATAATAATTGGGCAACAGCGTTTTAGACCGTTGAAGGTGAGTAAGGCTATATAAAATGGTTTAATGACAAAAATTGTATCGTGGTAAAGCAAATTTATGGACAATAAAACAAGTGGCCTGAAGTAGGCTAGATAACCTTTAGGATTTTTTTTACTTACTATAAGGTATGTGGAGAATTATTTTAATGGGGGTAGGTAGACATTCATTTAAGTCCTCTGTAACCATCTAAATGGTGGTGAGGGTGATGGATTAGAGTGATTAGGACATATGGATATGTTTGTGTAGGTTTTTTTATTCTGTTTGTGTTTACATATTTAAATGTGATTTGGCCACTTTCCTCCGGTCTATTCCAACCTACAGTACCTATTACTTCCTGTTTATGGGAGGCAGCTTAATTACTGGGATTGGAAGTGTTAGAATCTATAGGCAAAGTCTATTTCCAGTAACAACGACACTTTGATTTAAAGAATGACTATGGAACATTTGATTTTGGATGCCATAGATTTTCCGATCCCAGAAAAAAATCTTTATTCAAAATGGCTTCGAAAAATATCCTCAATCCTACATGCCATTACTGCCACTTTTCAAAAAATCACGGACCGGTGCAGAAGTAATGATGTCCGGCTACAACGGTAAGGAATAGGGCACTAAATTCAGTGACTCTTCACGCAACCTGTTGCCACGCTTGATTCCGATACGGTCTATGGAGCCCGGACAATGGGCTCCCGCCGGACTATAGTTGCCTGGCACACCGGACCCCTGCCTGGTTTTAGGGGGAAATTGCCCTAGATCTAACAAGAAAATTATACCGCTAACTCCTTTTTTGGCGTCGTCCTCTGGGACGTTAGGGATATGAACGATATTTTTGATGAGAAGATTAAAATAAGGTTATATTTGTATAGTTTCTGACCAATAGTTGTGCATATATAGGGACTATAAATGTTCAAGCTCACCTGGGGTAGGTGCTCAGATATTGTTGAAGTAGTTTTTGAATGATTCATCGTGTCATACTGAAGCAGAAAGAAAATCCATGTTGCCGATGATGAATGTTATGTTAAATCCTCAGAGAATTTGTCGTGAGATGTTAATTTCTCAGGAATTAACATAAAAATCCGATTTATTCTAGATTGAGGGAAAGTACATGTATGGCCCCGGACCGACCCCGTTGAAGTGCTATTCGCCTTACGGTAATAAGCGCCATTTTTGTGCAAGGGGACTCAATCACAGCGGGATCAGACGGTTTTATGATTGAATAATTTATTATGAATTTACACTTGGTTTTCCCCAGCCCCCCCCCCCCGGGGAATTTGTGATTACAGTCGGTTTTTCGTTCGCCCATAGTCTACATGTACACCCTTCAAAGTTACATTTTGCCATTCTCTACCAACCACATGCAACATACTGTAAAACTAGTGCAATTTTGAAATCCAATTGAGTAAGACAAACAAATTGTAATAAGTTTAATCTAAAAATCTAAAACTACCCTAGGAGCCTTAAACATTGTGGGGACTTTATCCACTTTAACTGAAGTTGGAAAACATAGGCACAGACATAGAAGTGGCAAAAAAACTAACCCTCTAAAGTACCTAATGTCGATTTATTTCAAGAAATGTATTCACAACAATACATTGATGCATCGCTTTATAGTTTACATCCTACATACAATAAGCATGGTTATCAGTCATTTTAGTGATACAAATCGTGTGCGATTTACGTGTCAATCAAAATCACATCGTGCGATACGCATGTATTTTAAAAAATGAACACGAACCTCATGAACAGTGATACACAAACACTCCAAAATATGGGGACATCATAAAAGGTTCTACAATTAGAAACATCCCACGGAAAATTTCAAAAGTCATCCAAGAGTTTGGTAGACAAATGGCTTAGTTAATTATGCAAATGTTTTGTTCGTCCTTCTTATGCTAGCGGTGGCCTTTATAGCCTTTGGGAATTTGAAGAAACGTTTGATAGGGAAACCCTTTCTAGTGCCGACAGGCAGTAATAAAGTACTAAATTATCCATGTGTTAAGCCCAATTATGGATTTATCGGAACTGGGGTGAAACCTGTTTGCCTCTTGAAGATTCAAATTAACAGGAGGCTAATGGATTACAAATGTTTCTCATCAAAGTCACGGATTTAATATCGGCGTATAATAAACATTCAAATAGAGAATCACCGATATTGTTAGTTGAAAGAAAATCAAGCCAAGTAGTAGCTGTGGAACTAATCAAAATATTCGAGTGACAGTTATGTCCATACCACGTTATTGATAAAGACTTGATTATGGAAATAAATAAATAAAAACAAACGTCAAGAATATTAAAGCAACGGATAGGTAGTGAAATCACCACTAGGATATTGTCTTGATATGAAAGGAGTTAGTCACCCACGGTGTGGCCTCATACGACCTAAACCCTTTTTTCATCTCTCAATCTTTCCTTCTATTTCTCTTTCTACTTCTCTTCTTCGCCTTCACATTTGCTCTCTTCTTCGGTTTACTCTTTTTTATACTGTGTGATGCTGTCATGATCACTCAAATAAGATTGTTTGAAATTTATCCGTTTCCACGGTATGGCTCTAAGCAAATCGGGGAAAAATCCTGAATTAAAGAACGATTAACAGTGTATGCGTAAAAGAAATTACGTTCTCTCGCACAATTGTGTAATCCTAACTGAAAGGGACTAAGTGCCTATTCAGTACCGTGTCAAATTATCAAAATGTTTCGTATTTTTTCTGTTTGTTAACAATCGACAATTGACAAACGAATGATTAGAATTTCTGGTGTTATCATAAATTCAGCGACATTTACCACAGGAATGGGGAAGGGGTTTCCCCATCTTCAGTTTGATTTGATTGGCTGCGAAAAACTTTAATATACCAAAAATGTCGTGTGTGTGTTGTTGTTTTATTAATGTAAAGAAAAGCTTATGGAAAACGCTTATCTGTTCTTCGGAAGAAATTTAGTAGTGACAACTATACAAACAAAATCATATCACGCAAGATCCAGCGCCTTACACTTACGTGCAGTGTGTTAAGAATACTATACCATCAGAATACCTTGAACCAACATATAGAAGTGGAAGTGAATGACCAAACCAGTCCTTTTCTCATTCTAACGTGGAGCCGAAGGCCACAGAAGAGTTCGGCCGCCGATTCTAATAGGAAAAGAAAGTGTAAAATAAAAAATACCTGAGGCAGATATAGAGTAACAATTACATGTCCCTGCTAATATACTAGTATAAGTATAAACTGCGCAGTTTTAAATTGGCCACATTACTTTACAGTCAGATTGTAGTAGTGTACTGAAAAAATTGCGCGCGCGATGATGTTGTGTGTGCGAGCGCCCGCCCGCGAGAGCTCACGACGCGTGCGTGCGGTGCGTGCGTTGTGCGAGAGTAAGTGGACGTGTCGAGCGTGCGTGGAGTGCGTGTGAGTGCGTGCTCGCGGCGTGAGTGAGTGTGGTGTGTTGTGTGTGGGGTGGGGGTGTGTGTGTGTGTGTGGTGTGTGTGTGCACTTACAAGAGTTACATTCTGAGTGTATTTTCAAGTATATTAAGGAGACATTCTGACGGTATTTTTACATTGTGGGTGTATTTTGCTTCTTTGGGGGAGTATTTTTATGAGTTACTAGTGTTACGAATTTTGTCCTATAACGGAACTAAACTGTAATCTAGATTGAGGTTTTATTCCGTTAAAAGAGTAGAAGGGAGATTTAGAAAAAGAGGATTTTTCTAGTTTAGTAAATATATAGGCTGCGGCGCAATCCTCTTGGCTAAGAAAAGTGAGACAATACTAGAAAAAAATGGAAAAAAGGTAAAAAAAAATTCTAAAAAAAGTGTCTTTAAGAGAAAAATCTCAAACAATAGGTTTGAAAATTTTCTTATATAGTTTTGAAAGGTTGTTTTTCTGAAACAATGTCTAGAAAAGGTCTTTTAAGAGATTTTCAGTAAAAAAAAGACTCCCAACCATTGTAGCTCTTGCAAGGATTGTGGTGGTGTGTGTGATGGGTGTGTGTGTGTGTGTGTTGTGTGTGTGTTTCAAGACAAAACATAATCCGATATCGGACGAGTCTTTTTAGGGGTTAAATAAAAAAAGGCAGCGCAGTAATGTTTTGGGGTAAATTCGGCTTCGGGGGGGCCCCCAGATATGAAACTGCATTACCCGTTACTTCATGATGCATTTATCTTTTAGACTTTCCGATGGTGGGACATGACGAGGACCAAAATTGATTGACGTTAGTTTTAATTTAGAAAAAACTGCGCTCCAAAATCATATCCTGAAATGTCTTCCTCGGTTAAAACTAAATGCCCTTGAGCACAAAGCACTGACATTGTTTCGCAGTTAAAAAGTACAAAATGACACTATTCGCGTATCGTATTACATGATTTACAATAAAAAAACAATTTTCCACAATAGTGAAATAGAGGAAGGAAAAGGAAAAGAAAGAACATCCATTGTCTTTATTAATTCTCAAGAATAATGCATAATTTGGAGCAGATATTTCGCTGAAGTAGACAAGGTTGGTTTTTTTTCTAAGTGCTAGATATACGTAAAAATTGAGGAGAAAGGTCAGTGTATGCTTTGCGAATTCTCCGCCAATTATGGTAATTGGATCTGGTTATATAAGGTATTTGAAAAACAATTTGACTGTTAATACTTTAAAAATCTTTTAAAGTTTTTAAATGTCGGTTCTCAAAAAGGTTTGAAAAAAATTTTGTCAATAAAAATATATCAAATAAAGAATATGATACGCCTTTAAAACGTTTGGTGCTCACATTGTTTCGATAACATATCAAAGATCGACATAAGAGTTTTTCTGTCAAATTGTCACGATTAATGAAATGTTTTAATTATATTTTATGGTGGACTTGGGACTGTAGGAAAACAATATAAGTAACATAAAAACACGCTGAACTTTGATTGAAACGATGAAACATTACAATTTTTCATG
Organism: Ophioderma brevispina; assembly: GCA_023653785.1. Taxonomy (NCBI): domain Eukaryota; kingdom Metazoa; phylum Echinodermata; class Ophiuroidea; order Amphilepidida; family Ophiodermatidae; genus Ophioderma; species Ophioderma brevispina. The sequence goes on from JAMKCH010027678.1 coordinate 12,866, forward strand.
AATCATGGTATTTTTGTCATGCGTCATCAACTCTTTGTCCAGTATTACGATACTCAAACCAACACAAAACGTAACAGAGCACATTGTAAATTTCGACGCAAGGTGCATTGTCGCTTTAAGGATGAGATAACTTCACAACCAGAATTTTCTCTTTATAAACACAACACAAAAAAATTCAGTCCCCTCTAAACAGCTGCTCACTAATTTCTTAGATAGAAGTTCTCACAGTGTGACTAGTTACTAATATTTTCTATGATTGTAGTTTAAAATAATTGTGTGAAATTACAGACCATCTGCTTACTTTCACGGCTGAATGCGCGCGATCAAAGCGAAAAGAGGTATTTCAAAAATAACTCGGATAAAGTGTATCTGATTTCTCCCGTCAGTTATATTGTCGTAAGCAAATGATGTTACCTGTCCTCTCTTCATTGATGTAGGAGCAGGAGCAATATATAGGGTCCTTATTGAGGAGTTCGGTCATGCCCGACATATTTAAGGTTTGACACTTTAGTAGTTAGGTTGGACCCGCTAATTCAATGCAAGGTAGTTATGGTGTCAAATGTGGTATCACTTTTTCAATAGGGCGCAATTTAAGTTTACACATGGGTCAAACATTTAAATTACTCAATCGTGTGAAATGTATGCCATTTTGTCCGTTCTAGTATAAGGATTCCAAAATGTATAGTTTGTACAGCTTGACTCATTTGGTTTTAGAGTTATTGGGTAAAAAATTGCTAAAAAGTGGCTGAAAAAGGTTCAAACTCTCAATGTGTCCAGGGGTAACATTGAAGTTCCTGATTATATTTTAAATGCTTGCCAAATTAATTGCTGAGGAATGAGGATCGCAACAAAGTATAGGTTTGATATGTTAAATGTTAATTACCGAGGTAAGGTCAAAGAAGGCCAATTACCAATTGAATTATGTTGCCCCGTGACCTATTTGTAAAATACATGATAACATGCATTGCAGATGCTACAAACTATTCAGATTTTGAACATTAAAGCTAGGATGAACCAATTGTTTCATTTTGTACAAAAATTGGTAGCAACTTCTGATTTGGACCCCTGTACAATAGGAAAATTGACCTTTTTTGCACTTTTAGCCATTTTTTACCAAATAACTCTAAAACCAATGGTATAGATGGTACAAACTATTACATTTTTGAATCCTTATGACTATGCGTACAATATGGCTACAGTTCATTCATGATTGGAGTAATTTCAAAGTTTTGACCCCTTGTGTAAACTTAAATTGGCCCCTATGAAAAAGTGACCCACAATTTGAGAGTACCACTAAACACCCTTGCATTGACATAGAGGTCCATACTAACTACCAAAGGTGTCAAAGCTGAGATTGAGTGGGACATGAACGATGAAAGTGTGACCGAAAGTCCTTGCTCCTGCTTAATGATTATCGCAGTTCCACACAAAGGAAGGGAGATCAACGCATTCTTCACTTGTGAGGACACCCAACAATGGTTTATGGCCTACAAGTCGCAGAAATAAATCCCAATCGAAACATCGTTTGGGACCATCTTAAAGGAAATTTATTGGTTAAATCATCGGCACCTATAAATTGAAAATCCCTAAATATGACGCACCAGCATGTGTTTGCATGGTCGTGGATGTATTCCTGCGAGAAAACCATTTTCACGCTTAACTTTCGAAGCAGGAGACGAATTAAGGAAGCCGCCCACGTTATTATTTACGTATAGTTTACCACAAGCCATGTTTAGTCTTTACCACCATTGAAAGATGATCGGGGGTTAGTCAAGTTCTGGCCTGTGTATGAAAGACTATCGCGTTTACTTTTAAATTGGAATTAAAAACACAACTTCAATTTAGCCTTTTCCCCTGTAAAATATATAAATTTATCAAAAATGGCAATACATTTGTGCCAAAATGTTATAAAATGCGCCTGGGATCTGAGAAATATCGTTTTTACAATAAACATGTAGGAAACTCTAATTTCATACCAAAAGAAGCGCTACTCGAACATGAAAGTACGTAGATTGCTGACCGCGGCATAGTGGGTTCGAAACACTTGATCTCTATACAATGATTGGAAAACATGGGTTCGTAAATTGAAAGACACTGATGGCCATTGTTGGTATCCACAAAAAAGAGCCCCAAGCAGGTGGTTTAAGAGCCGGTCATTTATATATACAAAATTGTTCCATTGAAATGTGATAAGCAACATAAAAACAGGATACAGATCAAGCCCTAATTCAGTGAGCCCTGTATTTGCGCCGTATTGGGAGGGCAGTCTCTAAAAAAACGTGCACCGAGATACAACTTCTGTTAACCAGGTTGCTCTGGAATGGTATTGTGTTCGGTATAGACCAAGATGCCCGACGTTGCCTCCATTACTATAATATACAATTACTGTTCGTAGCCAATCCATCATTGTATAGAGATCAGTGGTTACAGATTGCGACTGCGATAAAACTAAAATTACGCGACCCTTTTCAAAGGTCCACGTTTTCTATGGATTGTTAGTATTAGGCCAACTAAAAACCTTTGTTAATCACAAAATGATATCTAAAACACTAAAAGTTTAAAAAGTGTAGTTTCTTGCAATAAAACATTCTAAACGCAAACTTCCTCCTATCCTTTGTGTGCTCAACGAAGTCAAAGGTGAGGTTGTGGCCAAACGTGCACGTAGATATATGGGCGTATGGGATTGTATTTCGCGGCTTTGTGTTTCGGTATTTTGCATGCGGCCCGTTGAAAACGTACCACACGGAAAAACATGGTAGTTCCATGATCGTTGTCCAGTTGTGTATATTGGTGGAAAAATCTGATTTTTTTCGCGAGGAATACTCCAATGGCATTGAAAACCATCTGGTACGTTTTAGTTTAGGGATATTTCATTATATATGTGCGATAGATTATACCAATAATCGCTTTAAGCGTTCTTTGTATACCGTGCAATGCAGAAGAGTACATGGATGACTATCACCGGTTGTTACAGGAGGAATGGATCATATCTCTCTGCAGCGTCTGACCAGATTCATCAATACCACGTGTACACCGATGACAAGAGGTAATTTGACCAAGTGTGGGGATACACACATTAATGAACCGTACTCCAGTGAATCAACTCAATTAATGATATCACTCTGTGACTTTTTGAAAATGCCTCTTTTTGTCTTTCATCTGTGCTCAGTCAGCCGGATGCCTCTAATTTTCACACAGCAGTTAACTAACAATCATAGACATACTGTATTGTTACCTTGTCACGACTTTGATAAACTTGCTACATAAGAAACTAGAATTTCGCGGTTCTCGGCTTTCGCGGTTTGCGGCGGGGGTACCAAGGTTAGGGTTGTTGGGTTCCGTGCGGAACCTTATCAGACGTAACCTGTAGCATTTGTAAACTTTGTCACCACCTTAGGGTCCCTGTCTGACTACCGACCACATGGCCCCTTTACTAGCTGCCCCAAAGTCCCAAGGTCTTGTCTTCATTTTGAACTATCCAATTAGACCCCTTCACAACTGTCTGGGAGCCCTTCCCAGCTGCCACAGTGCGTTCTTCCCAACTAACCCAGATTCCCCTTGTCATCTACTAAAGGTGGCCCTACAAACTCGATCTTGGGGTGTTAATGTTCAATTTTGTTTCGCACCAACTTCCAAATGTCTTTCTTAATTACTTTAATTATAGAAGCAGTCGCAACACGAGAAGCACAGATGAGTTTTACGTTTAGACATTGTATAAAAACACGTTTTTCGTGAAGAGGGATAAGAACAATGGGCCCACAATACTGGAATGAATTTTCACCGAACATTACGTGTTCTAAAAACATGTATGCATTTAAAAAGCAGCTTGACCCCAGCACAACTAGATCTCACCAAAGCTCACTGTTAATTGAGAAAATGCACTAAGTCCAGAAAGTAGCGATGACGTCATCAAACCAAGACTCATATGGGCACGAAATCGCTGGCCGGGCCAGCGACACCGCCGTATCGTGCTATCCTGGGTCAGGGGCTGGGGCCCGAAGGGCCCTGGGTTCGAATCCCACCCGAATTTGCGACTTTTCTTGTTCCCCTCTTAACTCACTCCTTCAGTTCCTCCCAGGAACTGGGCTAGAAACCGACGTCAGGGTTAGGGTTAAGCATCATCATTTGCTGATGGCGGATACACCTAGATCTAACTTTAATTTTGTGACAGTGGTTTGCTTTGATTCATTAACTGGGTCGTAATAAGCAACCTAAACATATAGTTGCAACATTTTTGTAGTTTTTATTTTTGTAATTATATATATTACTTTTATGAATGGGGGTGCCCTCGTCTGGCCAACTTTGGCCTTTTGGTCATCTCCGCTTTATAATTGTATTATTTTTTTTTCTCACTTCCTTTGTATTGTACTAATTATAAATGTCGATGTTATGGAAATAAAGAAGAAGAAATTTATCAATTTACCTTTATTTTTTATTACTATAAAAAATTAATTTTAATTAGTTCATTTTTATTTTAGTACATTGTTTATTGATGTATTTTCATTTAGTTGCATTTTTTATTATTTTTACATTTATTTTGTTATTAATTTTTGTTTTTATTTAATTTGCTTTTATTATTTTATGTACTTTAAATTAATTTTAAATTAGTACTGTTTTTCTTTTAAATTCTTATTTGTTATTTGTCTTTTCTTTTTTATTTGTCTTTTAGCGTTCTCTTTTTTTCACTCATTGTTCAATTGTTAATTCTTTTGAATTTTGTATTTTATTTATCTTAATATTTATTTTCTTTTGTTTCCATTGTAAATTTGTTTTACTATCAACTTTGTGATTCACTTAAAGCTGTGTAGGTTTTTTAAAAAAGAAGAAAAAAGGGGGGAAAAGCAAATTAACGGCACATCTTTCCTGATAACAAACAGCTCAAACAAGAACAAAACTATAAATAACAACTATATTGACAGCATGTCATGTTTAAGATATCAAATCGGGCTGCTTTTTTCCCATTTACAATTTTTTGGGGATTATAACTAACTCTGTCCACAACAAAAGCAAAATTATTTAAATTTTATTTATTAGTTTGCACAGTAAATTGTCAATTAGATAGGACAATAAACAGTAGGCCTACAGCAGGGAAGCCCCTTGGAGCTTTTCAAGTGGTGTGCCCTTTAAGTGGCCAAGGACAATTAAAGGATTATGATGCATGCATCTTACACATATCCCACAACACAATATGGGACTTACACAGTTGGACGAGGTCTGACATCACATCTGTTATTCTGCTATACCAGACCAGCGTTATTCTGGATAATTTGACACAATGTATTATGGGATATTGCATTTGATTACTAGATTGTTTCACATACTACTTAGAGGCCACAAATTAGGTGTGATAAGTGTGAGATAAGACCATTTAATCAATTTCACCATATCCCATAACACAATAGATGAGATATTAAAGACTGCATACAGACCGTGATGTTACACTATTTACCAGCATTATTTAGGATAACTTGACACAATGTATTATGGGATATTGGATTTGATTTCTTGATCTTCCACATTCTTCAGTCCACAATGCAAGTTGAAACCATCTCGCAAAAAAGGTAGCATTCGGGTCCGATAAAAACAACAACTTAATCCCTTTTCAGTAACACATTTTAAATGTTCCCTGTTATAAATCATCCCCAGATGCCTTCGGATTTCCAATATTTTTTTCCATTTTATTCACCAACTAGCTCCAACTCTCTCCAAGCACACTCATTATTACATTTCCTCAATATGATACCCCCATTTAGGAACATGGAATATTCCGGATTGGCAAGTCTCCAGATGTGCTTCATTTCTTGAAATAACTTGCCTCAGAAATCACCCAAAAATCCACCCTTTTCCTCCACAAAAAAACAAAACAAGCCTTTCGGCCCTGTAGAAGACTTCAACACATAACATATCCAATTTATAGCTCTAAACACCACTCCCTCTATCCAAAACGGTTGAC
>JAMKCH010027679.1:0-29369 GCA_023653785.1 Ophioderma brevispina
TATGACATGACGTTTTATGCAACTGCACACCTGAGTATGTCCATTTAGCCGACAACCCGAGTAAAAATGTTGGGGAAGCACTATCCGTCCCACGATTAACTTTTCACGGCTAGTTTTTATGGATTATTGATGCAACAGCTTACGCAGTCAGGTCAATAATGCAATCGTCTATTGGACCGGTATAGTTGTCTCTCTGTCTGTCTGTCAGTGGGTTCTGTCTGTCTGATCGCGTCTATTTCTCGGACACCAAGGGGGCACGTTTCTGAAACGTGGTGGGTGGGTTGCCCTTGGACCAACCCGAAGACCGAGTTTGTATATGTTAGTGGATCAAAGGTCATCAGGGTCATTCAAGGTCAGATGAGGTCAAAATACGGGTGGTAATAAATTGTGTAGGACATGGAACTTGGAGTGTGGGGGTAGATTTTGATGGCGAAAATTTTGAAGGTCACGACAAGGTATTCAGGAGTCTTCAAGGTCAAAGGAGGTTAAACCTTGGTTTCCGGACACAAAGGGTTGCACGTTCCCGAAAATTGGTAGGTGGGTGCTCCTTGACCCTCGAGGGACCGAGATAATTGGTTAGGGATCAGAGGTCATCAGGGTCATATTCAAAGTCAAATGAGGTCAAAGTGGGTAAACGTTTTGGTGTAAGGACATGAAAATTGGAGGGTTGGGGTCGATTTTTGCTGTCAAAATGTTGAAGGGGTCACGACAAGGTCATTGGGGTTCATTCAAGGTCAACGGAGGTTAAGCCTTTGGTTTCTCGGACATGGGGTTGAACGTCCCGAAAACTTGGTGGGGGGGTGCTGCTCCTTGACCCTCCGAAGCCGAGGTTATATTGGTTAGCGGATCAAAGGTTATCAGGGGTCATTCAAACGTTCAATGAGGTCAAAATGGGGTAAACATTGGTGTATGACATGAAAACTTGGAGGGTGGGGTTTTTTTGATGCCTGAATTTTGAAGGTCATGGCAAAGTCATTTAGGGGTCATTCAAAGGTCAATAGACGTGGTTGAAGTGGTTTTTCAGAGAACGAGGGTCGCATGTTCTTGAAACATGGTGGGTGGATGCCCTTTGACGTCCAAAGACTGAGGTTGTATGGTAGTTGATCAAAGGTCATCAGTGGTCATTGAAAACAAGTAGGGTAAACGTTTGTGTATGGACATTGAAATCTTGGAGGCTGGGGTCAATTTCTGTTGCCGAGAAATTTTGAAGGTCTCACGAACAAGGATTCGGGGTCATTCAAGGTAAAGAAGGGTTAAACGTTGGTTTCTCAGAGACGAGAGTCGCATGTTCCTTAAACTTAGTGGGTGGGTGACCCCCTGACCCCCCTAACCCCCCCCCCCCCCCCCCCCAGTCCGAAGACCGAGGTTGGATTGGTTTAGTGGACAAAAAGGTCATCAGGGGTAATTACAAAGATCAAATGAGGTCAAATGGAAAAGTAAACATGGTGTATGGACATGAAATTTGGAGGGTGGGTCGATTTGACACCAAAAAATTTTAAGGTCATGGCAAGGTCATGTGTATAGGGGTCCATTCAGGTCAAAAGAGGGGTAGGTAATAAGGGGCGAAAACATTGGTGTATGGCCATGAAACTTTCAGGGTGGGATGATTGTTGATGCCAAAAATATTAAGAGAACACAAGGTCATCAGTGGTCATTAAAAGGTTCAAAGGAGGTCAAAAGGGGGGGAAATTTGGTGTATCCAGACGAAACTGGGGGGTGGGGTCAATTGTTGATACCAAAAATTTTAAGGTCAGAACAAGGTCATCAGGGGTCTTCAAGATCAAATGGGGTAAACGTTGGTGTATGGGAACACTGAAAACCTGGAAGGTGGGGGGTTCAATTGTTGCTGCCGAAAATGTCAAAAGGTCACAACAAGGTAATGAGAGATCATTAGGTCACAGGCGGTCAAAGCTATTTTCTTGGAGAACGAGGGCCGTACGTTTCTTGGTGGGTGGGTGCCCCTGATCTTCCAAAGACTTGCGTTTGTTAGTGAGGCCAAGGTCATCAGGGGACATTCAAGGATCAAAGGAGGTCAAATGGGGTAAACATTGGTGTATGGACGGGAAAAACTTGGACGGTGGGTGGGGTTGATTGCTGACATAAACCTTCAAGGTCATGCACAAGTGTATCAGGAGTCATTCAAGGTCAAAGGAGGTTAAATGAGGTTTATGAACTTGTGTTACCAAATGAAACGTGGTGAGCGGGGATGATTGTTGCTGGCGAAATGTTAAAGGTCATGTTAATGTCATCAGGGGTCCACTCAGGCCAAAGGAGGTCAAATCCAAACTTAATGACAACTATGCATTCCCTAACCATCCCAATTGATTGGGTTACTGCATCAATTGATGCAACGTTTCCAATGATGCACTGCATTTTTTTATTGTGGCCTCACTGCTGGCAGCGCATAATACATGGTGTATTGTGAATTGGCTACCGCCCCCTCCCTGCTTACCTACCCCCACCCTATGTACTATTATTCCACACATCCCACCTCTTACTTTCAATTTCCTTTCGCCCCAAACTGCTCCCCCTCTTCTTCCCCCTCCCCCCTCCGCCTCCCATCACCGATTCTGCTGTCATCTCTTCCCCTCCTGATTTCCTATGTCCCTCCCACGTGACCCTCTTTCCCTATCGAATTGATAGCTCAAAATTCAAAATTTGTAAAAAGTCAAAATTATGCATTTTATGAACATTATCCTGGAATCAGCATTCAAATGAGTCCAACAAGCCAGTCTTAGGCAGTGGTTTTTGAGATGATTGGCTTCCCAAATGACATGATCCAAGCCTGTACCAGCTAGGGTTATTTTTGGGTGCTTTTTCAAAAGTGGACAAATATTTCCCCCCCCCCAATTTGGAGAGGGGAAAATTTGGTAAAAGCGAGCCCTTTTTTAAACCTTTTTTGATTAAAAAAACAAAACCTTATATTTGTTGCATTTAGCCCTTTTCAGAGACTTTTGGGACTTGCTTTGTTTGAATTTGGGGAATCTTCCCCCCTACAGTTACAAGCATGCCTGCCTTCGTTTGGGGAGCTATCTCACAAAAGCCACTGACTGCGTGTTATGCCTGTTAGACCTATATTGAATTAAAGGGGGATGTCACGATTTAAGTTTTTCATCAGGATAGGAGGGCCTTCACCCCAAAAACCCACCTGTAACGTTTCGCGCCGATATTTCAACCCGTTTTGACGTGAGAGCTAAAAACGTGATTTTGCAATCCCCATAGGGTACTGTGTAAAATTAATATTGGTCGACCAAAAAGGGCCACATTTTCGCTCATAACATCCAAACAAAACATCCTTTAGCCCTAAGATTTCACAGGGTAAATGAGAAAAATAGTAGCTTTCTATTGATACCAAAATTTTGACCACTTCCGGTAAAATCTGGGGTCCCTGGGGACGAGGCTATAGCGATTGGGCCATGGACCTTTAACCATGATTGAAAAGGATATGCACCATTTGAGAGTGTTTATTTTTGACATACAGTATATCGTTGTCTTTGATGGGATTAAGCACTATTCGCTTGAGATTTGTTGAAACATTACAAGATATGACTGTGAAGTTAAGTGTCATAAGCGTGGTTGTAGTCATGTAGCTACTTACATAACATAATAACTCATACCTTCTGATTGCCCTGCGCGGGGCTATAGATGTGGAATAACTTGACAGACATGGAGGTTTTGCTGTATTGAAGCATGAAGAGCCTTGGTCATAACAATTTTTCATGACAATTGAAAATGATGAACAGTGCTAAAATTACGTAATGGTTGTGATGAACATGGCATAAATATTTATGCAAACACAAGATAGTGTGAGATAGATTGTATTTTCAGTCTTTTTATACAAATTTATATTGGATCTGTACAAGGTTCTATTTCCACGTGTTTAAGTGGGGTCAAATATCAGGCCAGTTGGGCGAAGTGCCAGCAGTGCCTGGATATATCATTGCATATTCAGAAATATTGACAATTTCTTGACAGCTGACATCAGTTACGATGGTCGAGTCGACTATTTAGGTACTACAGTAAACTTGAACAAGAGTATAGTGAACGTGAGTTAAGTTTACGATACCACTATTTATACCTTCAGTTTTCAATAAAAGTCACATACACTAGCATTGTTTGTTTGGAAAATGTTATTTATCTCTCAATTCTTGGCTATTTTCGGATGTTTTAAATATTCTGCCATTGCGTGGGGCATACATTGGTGCCCAGCACCAACATGTTTCTTGTTTACTCTGTGATGATCTATCACCTGACATTGTGAAGTACAGCTTAAAGGTGCAACGAGAGATTTTGAGTCGTCCATAAATTGTGTCATTTGTAGTTATTTCATATAGATTACACCCTCCATATAATTCTTACCTTGCATTTGGCTATGGAAATGCCTTGAAATTGAAAACAAAAGGGGCTTTTTATTTGCTCATATTTCAATATAAAACATAGGCTGAATTTAGTATTTGCTCCTATACGAAATTAGAAATTTCACTTTTTTTGTTCCGAAGAAATATTTCTCAGCTTATTCCTTTCAGATGGGGGTATATTTGTTGGAAAGCTTTACATCAGTGCAAAAATCAGAATTTTCAATATTTTTCGGGACACCTGATATGTGAAATCTCTTGTTGCACCTTTAATTTTCAGCCTCATTTGGCTTCATTTCTCTTTGGTCTACAGTGTGTCCTGAAAAAAAAAATGGGAGTTAAAAATGAAAGTGCAGATAATTTTCATGAAAATAAAATGATCTTTATTTCTTTTCAGTGCACAAGTACAATTTTGAAAAGACAGACTCAGACCAATTTTCCCTTGTTAGCATGTTCAAAGACATAGTCTTTTACTACAATGAAATAAAATTAATGTTTGCTGTGAAGGCAAAATAAAAGTTCCATTGATGCGATGGATGACAGTAAATTGCAATCCTCTAATACTGTGGAACTACATGGAAGTTAGGGTTTGCAATTAAACTACAATTTTTTTGCAGATAAAGGGCAGTTGCATATAATTTCTAGCTTAAAAGAAAGAAGATATTTTTATTTTTGTTAAAGTTACCGGCTCACCTATTTTTGACTTCGCATATCTTTGGAACACAATCTATGTTCAGAGCAATACTTGTATCACCCATTTTGGTCTCTGCTTTAGTACACTTGTTTGTGCTGATGGCCCGGGGGTTTTCAAAAATTGAGGCTAAGGAGCTGATTTGAGGCCCAAAAAATGGAGTCTCCGGAACTAGGTTTTAAAAAAATTTCAAAAAATAAGCTGCGATTTCCCTCAATTTCCAGCTACTTTTTGAGATTTTTTGAAGAAAATTTGTTAGAATATGGCTTTGGACATGAAAAGTAGGGTCTCTGGAACTGAAATGGTCCTAAATTGAGGGTCTCTGGAACTGAAAAAGAGCCTGAAAATGAGGGTCATATAGGCGGCACATACCCATACTTCATCCCCCGGGGCTGATGGTCAATCATGTACCACCGATTATGTTAAGTCTTATCTTGCTGTCAACACCTCTTCACTGAGAAATACCCATTTCCTATTTCCAAGCTAGGAATAGTTTTGTTGGATTAGAAATAACTGATTATACATATGTCTTGTGATCTCAGAAGTGACAGTTTTATTGCATTGCCCAGTATCTCTCTTAAACCTTTCATCCAATGTGGATTTTGAGGTGATTTCCGGAATGACCAGCAGGTTTGAAAAACCATCTCAAAAACAACTGATGTAAGACTAGGCTTGTTTGGACTCATTTTAATACATTTTTCATGCTGATTGTGAAATTGGTCATGAAAATGCTTGATTTTGACATTTTTGGAAAATTTGAACAATATTGAGCTCTAGCCGAGTGAATTTTGTCACCCGCAGGGCCAAAAGGTCTATGGTAGGTTGAACTGTTACAAATATCCATAGATGATTTTGATACAAAGCACCACCCAGAGACACTTTCAATTAGGAACTAATATGATGTGGTCTAGTCCAAAATTTAGAGAAATATTGGCAAGAAAGTCCACTTTTTGGTATGAGATGTTCAAAAAAGGGACCATTTTAGGGGGGTTAGGTCCACTTTACCAAAAAAAAGGTCCACTTTTTCAAAGTCCCACCCCCCAAATAAATCGTGCATATGGTCCTGGGTCTAGTTGAGGTCTTTACTTTTTAATCCAGTTTGTCCTTAAGCTTTTAGTTCATCATCTTTCAGGTTTTGATAACTATTTTCTTACTGTGTGAAGTGTGGAAAATGTTGTTATAATCATTTGCAGTCACCCCCCCCCCCCAAATTCCACAAAAAGGGCAAAAGTTCCACTTTTTGCTGGAAATTTTGATTAAAAGGTCCAAAATTTAGAAAAATATTGGCAAGAAAGTCCACTTTTTGGTGATGAGATGTTTAAAAAGTCCAAAAAAGGACCATTTTAGGAGGGTTAGGTCCACTTTTACCAAAAAGATCCATTTTTTCGAAGTTCTGCGTACAGCCCTGGGTCTAGTTGAGGTTTGACTTTCTAATCCAGTTTGTCCTTAAGTTTTCAGTTTTCAGGTTTTGATAACTATTTTCTTTGTAAAATGTTGTTGTAATCATTTGGAACCTGTATCATAGTCGCCCCGATATGGGTTTGATCAAATATTGTATACCAACAATTCCGACCTGGGCGTAACGGGTCACTTGTCAGAGGGGGCAAATTCCCAGTTTTGAAGCAGATTTTACTTTTGGAGGTGGTTTGAGGCAGATATTCCTGGTTGGTGAAATCAGTTTTCTAGTGAAAGGCAAAAAGGGCTGATTTAGCGTGGTTTTAAGCTTTTTCTTCCTGGTCAAAGCTCTCTGGGGTGGCCACCTGCCCCCCTTCCTCACCTGTTACAGTACTGATTCCAACCAAACTTCGAACCAGTTCATAATACGCTGAACAACAACACCTAGTCACCAAGCTGTTAGGCGCCAACATGGCATGTACTATCTTAATTGAGTTGCACATCCCGATTTTTTTAGGATCCCAGGTGAAGTTTTTGTAGGTCTGATTGACTGCTGTAAAGTCAGTTGTCAGCGACAAGTGATTACGACTAAATTACCCTTTTCTTACCTGCCACACCTGTTCACATGTGAATGCTGTCATCTTTGTCTCCTCGGACATCCCTTGATAACAACAGATATTAATTGCTGGTATTCTGAAAGGGAGACTAACTTTAGACCTGGGTTTAAACCAGGGTTAGTCCTACAAGAGGGGACCTTTTTTCCTTTCAAAATACTGTGAAAGTTAAATGTAACAGGTGAGAAAATTCCTCATGGAACAGCCCATCACCATGAGGAATTTTCTCACCCGTTACAAAGTGACACTTCACAGTATTTTGAAAGGAAAAAAGGTCCCCTCTTGTAGGACTAACCCTGGTTTAAACCCAGGTCTAAAGTTAGTCTCCCTTTCAGAATACCAGCCATTAAGTATTAACACACTTTCCTTGTAGCTCTATTTCAAATAGACCACATAACCTCCTTCCTCAGAGGGTGTTTTGTATCAATCCCACAATGCATTGCAATGTGCCAATACTGTACTGTACTAAACACATGTCAGTACTTATGGATAAAAAGTGTTCAAGAAGTTTAAGAACCACAAGACATTTCATGAGCATGCAAAAAAATTCCCTAAGTTCTAGTACCTTGTGGGCTAAAATGAATGTAAAAGTCATGATTGTGTTCAGAATATGATTTTTGTGGGATCACATGACCTTATTCCCCAAAATCAGTGCTTTGTGGGATGGACTGAATACACCATCCTTCCTAGTATTCTTCAGGATAAACAATGAACTTGCCATCTATTGTTCTTTTGTCTGATCACATCAAATTTCCAACATATCTTCCGGGGGTATGTTGTGATTGAGCTATTAGCTTCCACAGACATTGGTGTAATGACGGGGACAGAGATGTTTTCCCCCATAACTGAAAAAAGTGGGTCATGCTGACCTGCTTTTGTGGTAATTTGGATTTAAATTGCCTTTCTTAAGGTGACAGGAGGAGATTTTTTGATACAAATTGCTTTCAAATTGCACTGGATCAGTTGTAGACCACCTACTGAGAACGTTTTGAAGGTCTATCGGACAAACAAGTACAAAAGAAAACCACAAACCTTGTTTTGAACTTGTCTGTTATCGTAATCGTCCTTATAGAAAAACTATGCTTTGATATTCTCTCATGCACAACAGAAAATACTAAATCATCATCTTATTACATAAAGGCGGCGTAATCAGCTTATTCGCTTCAAGTGTGACATAATACATTAGTAAGCGTTCTAAATATGCAAAAAACCCGGATTCGAAAATAAAAGAGGGCGCTTCTTTCTCGAAATGTCCTCATGTCTCTGTAAGGCAGATAGGTGGTACAAACTATACATTTTTGGAATCCTTATGATTAGATGGACAATATGGCATACATTGCAACATGATTTGGGCATTTTAAAAGTTTGACCCCTGTATAAACTTAAATTGGCCCCTATTGAAAAAGTGATACCACAATTTGAGAGTACTACCTACCTAGCATTGATGTAGAGGGTCCATACTAACTACCAAAGGTGTCAAACCTTTTCTGTAGTGGGAGGTAAACGAACTCCTTAAATAAGACCCCTATGATATTCTGCTCCTCCTCTATAGCACTGATGATGAAGCACACCATTGTTAACCTTGATTGATGCTGAGACCCTTGTTAAGATTTTTTAGTTAACATTGCTGGCCTATTCAATAGCACATACATTTGCCTTGTGGGTTTATAAATAGAATTCTGTGGTTACAATAGAGCCTAATTTGACCACTTCCCGATTTTGTTTCGAATAGAGTCATTGCCCGATTTCCTTGTATGACTCAGGTAAGTAGTTATACCATGTTCTATGTAAAGAGGAACCTGAACCTTTCTGCTACTTTTATTCTACACAGTTACGACCTTTAGAAAACCGGGGCTTATGCTTATGCAGATTCGGTGATGCAGTGATTGCGCCCATGCCCAGCTGTGTTCGGAAATGTGACCGCATGAATTCAAAGTTCACTCGTATCGATCGATATCGGTCACATTCATGAACAGCAGCTGGGCATGGGCGCGCTCACTGCATCACCGCATCTGCATAAGCATAAGCCCGGTTTTCTAAAGGTCGTAATTATGTCAAGGGAGATGTTTCAAGTTGTGCAGAATACATTATAGCAATACTATAGTGTGTGTACTTCAAGGTGGCACCATATCATAGGGCGCCATTGGTGTTAACCACAGAAATATAAAGGAAAAATTGGATAGACCAAGCCCACAACTGATTTTTTTTCACATCCTGCACGTCATGGTGGTTGTTGCATAAGCACTCTCGCATCGTGGTTGTTGTTGCATAAGCACACGCATGTAAATATCTGGGCATCACGTGTTATGTTATCATTATTGCATTTTCTCAAATGTTCCATGATATTCTGATCAGCCTATTTTTCTGCAATAATTATGCGAAAACCAATGGATGGAAGAAAACATGTATATTAAAAGATTCCTACATTTCTGTTAATTTGCTTAAGAAAAGAGATATTTGAGTCAGAGTGACAGCATAATAATAATAATAATAATAATTTTAATATTTTTAACGCGCGACATATCCACATAAATGTGCTCAAGGCGCTGTGCGGCAGCCATGAAAGGCGCTCAGCACATCAGAGAAACCATGATACCGGAACAGATTTTATGCCGAGAAGCTTGATTTTAGCATGTGGTATCAGTTGTTGTTTTCACTCATGAAATGCAATGAATACTAAATACTTGCATTAGGGCTTTCCAAATTCGATAATATGCAAACCAAATGTGTTCCCAAAAACTATGATAATGAAGTGTGTATGCCCATTATAATACTTTTGGGCACCTAAAATCTGGTTATGTTGTTTCAGGAAAATCTTCATATATCTAGGTTATAAATAGAACATCTTTGTGCTAACTCTGTGTTTTATCAACGGTCATGTTCCACCTTACAGGATACAGACTATAGCAACCAATATTATGCTGTACATAAGATATTCAAGTGTTTGTAAAATGAAAAATTTATGTTCACCAATGGGGTCCAACGATTACGCAGTTTCTTTGTGAACGATGTTCAGATTGAAAAGCTGACACCCTATTGTCCGTATTGGGTCCTTTTAAATTTAACAAAGCGGTCGCAGATTATTCCACTCCCTTACTCTAGATCAATATGGGATGGTCAGCAATGTAAGTGCATTATTAAAATCACAAAACCAGAATGGGTAGAGTCTATGGGCTGAAAGTTTCGGTTCCATATCAGGCGATATTCTTGGCCACAGGTGAAAAATTTGTCTTACCCATGATACTTAGCGGCTCAGTTCCAAGTCACTCGTTAGCATGCTCACATAATCATTGCAACTCAAAGCACACAAACTACTTAGCCTACAACAAACACCCACAGTACACACAAAACGTCAATATTGTAATAATGCGCACAAAAGCCAACGTGTCGGCGCCCTATATGGTACACTGCACGTGAAAGGACTGGTCATCCTGTCTATATAACATCCTTGGTGTTCACAGATTGACAGGGAATTTCAAATTCCCCACTCTCATATTAGTCAGGGAGATATGGTCCAAGTTCTGACCGTAAAGTTGAGTGTGGACACATTTTTTTTTGCTGAAAATGAAAGATTAGGGTGTGTAGAATAAGAATCTGCCGGGTGCCACCTGGGCATCCTTGAGCATTTTGAGAAATCCAAGATGGCGTCACCATAAATGATAATTCTCTATTCAACCCTACATTATCAAATTATGGAGTTACTAGATATACTATAGGACCCAATGAACAAGTGCATGGCACTTGTAACATTGAGTCATACTCCAAATTCAAAATGGAAGCCAAATCTTAATAATTTTAAAATATACCGTATAACAGCAAATACCTGTGATAAAAAATAAACATGAAGTACTTAGATTATGTTGTTAGACACAATAAATGTATTTCTGATACTTTTAAAGTTGTAACATGACGTCAATCAATATGGCAGCCAAAAACATGAATATCTTCAAAAAATACTTGACACAAATTTCTAAATATTACCTTCAAGTATAAATTATTGTGTCAATGAAACAATTGGAAATGTACCTATGATCATAACCAAGTGATACCAGGTAATCCCGATCAATAAAAATGGCTCAAATTATAAATTGAGTGCAATATATGTGAAAAATGTAATCCTATGGTATTTTGACAACTTTGCACCATATTAGTTTTATTTCGATTTCGGCGCATCGAAATGTATGTTGTACATTGGTTAGAATCAAAGGTACATTTCTAATGTCATTGACACATTGATTTTGATTTGAACGCTGTAATACTTATAAATTTGTGTCCAGTATTTTTTGAAGATGTTCACGTTTTTGGTTGCCATATTGATTGACGCATGTTACAATTTTAAAAGTATTAGAAATACATTTATTGAGTCTAACAACATAACCTAAGTAAAATTATTGGATTTCGCTTCCATTTTGAATTTGAAGTATGACTTAATGTTACAAGTGCCATACACTTGTTCATTGGATCCTATAGTATATTTAGTAACTCCATAATTTGATAAAATAGAGTATAATAGATAATTAACATTTATTGGCGATGCTACCTTGGATTTTCTCAAATGCTCAAGATGCCTCAGTGCACCGCGGCAGATGTCTTATTCTACCCACACCCGACCTAATCTTCATTTAGCAAAAAAAGATGTCCACCTCAACTTGTAAGGCGGTCACATGAAGCGTTCTAACCTGACTATATGTGTAGGGTGGACGATGACTTTGACGGTGTCTGTCAATTAAATTTAGGTGTCAGCAAATTTAAGAAGTTGTCACTTCAATCAATTCCTTTCTATACCTAACAACTTACCACTAGGCATTTCCTCTTGATATTAGTGATGCATGTAAGTCATATTTAGGACAGGTTGAACTAATGAAAAGTAATCATCAATTACTGTCATAGAATGTCTGTTTTGATTAAATTCTTGGGCTACTTTGATTTTGACCTAGAATTGATTGATCGGTGGGAGTCACTATTAGCGCAAAACTTTGTCATTGTTACCGCTTCTTCTGGCATTGCTAAAAAGAAAAGGCAAGGTGTCCTTTACATCCTGGGACACTCCAGAAACATTTTCCCCCTCGGCTAGTCTGTGTGCCATCTGCACAGGGCATACACCTGGTCTCTTATGGAGTATGCTTCTCTAATTTGGAATGGAGCTGGCCTAACATCTTTGAAGTTGCCTATAGGGTTTGCATGATAAAGCACTTGGTCATCTGAACATGAGTGAGCCTCTCAAATTTGGTATTGTTCCACTGGAAAATGCATTGGAAGACTTCTTGCATCACTCTGTGTCAGCTTCTTTTTATCCTTCAATTGTTTTTTGTCAGTGACTCATCTGACCCACTTCTTTCTCTTACACACTTTTGATTGGGAACCTTTATGGTTTATTCCGTTAAGGTTTCTGAATTCAAAGTGCAATCAGAAAGAAGTGGGTCAGATGGGGTCGTCTTACAAAACACCTCTTTCTCTCTTTCTTCCCTGGTAAGACCTAGGTTGTAAGAGTTACAAGATCTGCTACACCTGCCCTCTTATGGAGTATGCTTCTCCAATTTGGAGTGGATGCAATCAACATATTGAAGTTGCCTGATAGATTGCTGATAACATCTTGGTCATTCTTGACATTAGAGCCCTCACTTTTGGTATGTTCCACTAGAGTCCATGGGAGATATCTTGCATCACTCTGTGTCATCTTCTTTATTGATCCTTCAATTGAGTGTGGCTGACCTTCTAAACGGGCATTTCCTTTCTAAGGTGAACCATCCTGACCCACTTCTTTCTTTCTGACAACCCTTTACAAATTCCAGATGAATAAACCGTGTGGTTTATTCTGTAAGGTTTGAATTCTAAGTGTGTCAGAAAGAAGTGGGTCAATGGGGTCATCTTTACTCACACACCCTTTCTACGCAGTATTTCCGTAACCTGACTTATCTGATAACTTTTTTTCTGACACACTTTGAACTTGGAACCTGAATAGTAAATATACAAATGTGCTTTATTCTGTGAAGGTTTCCAATTCATATGTGTGTCAGAAGAAAGTGTGTCAGATGGGGTCACCTTACAGAAACGCCTCTTTTAACCCTGTAAGACATCAGTTGAAGTTCCAAGATCTGCATTGAGTGGACATCTTTTATGTGTACAGATATTACAATCTCAGTGTGCTTTGACATATTAACATTAAGAGATTTATTGATACCTATGACCACTGATAATTTGCATTGTAGGTGCTCTAAGATCCGATTTTTAATCACATTATGAGATGTTTGTAACAAGTACAAACACATAATTCAACAACATTAACAATTTTAATAAAATTCAAATTATTATGCTTTGGTTGAAATATTTCAATATCTTTGTGGCTAATATGTGTGGTGGTGTTGGTGGTGGTGGTGTTGTGGTGGTGGTGTTGGTGTGGTGGTGTTGGTGTGTGGTGTTGGTGTGTGGTGGTGGTGTTGGTGGTGGTGGTGGTTCTGGTGGTGGTTCTGGGGGTGGTGGTGTTTGGTTGTGGTGGGTGTGTTCTGGTGGTGGGTGTGGTTCTTGTAGTGGTTCTGGTGGTGGTTCTGGTGGTTGTGTGGTGTGTTGATGGTGGTGGTGGTTTTCAGTTAGGTGGTGGTGGTTCGTGATGGTGGTGGTGGTTCGTGATGGTGGTGGTGGTTCGTGATGGTGGTGGTGGTCGTGATGATGGTGGTGGTTCGTGAGATGGTGGTGGTCGTTGATGATGGTTGGGTTCGTGGGGATGATGGTGGTGTTTCGGATGATGGTGGTGGTGTGATGATGGTGGTGATTCGTGATGATGGTGGTGATTCGTGATGATGATTCATGAGAGATTCTGATGGCGTGCTTCATGATGATGATTCATGATGTGGATGATGGGGATAGGATGATGATGAGGATGGTATGAGGGTGAGGAGAGATACAAAAGGTACACGAGAACATTTAAGACTATTTACTCGTAAGGGAGGAATACAAAAAGGTACACAGGAAAACATTTAGACTATTTACTCGTAAGTCTAAGATTACCAATTCTATAGGCTTTCTTACCGAGCACATGTCTTTGAGAATGAACTGTATATCTTTATATCACTCTAGAAGGGCAGACTTTAAAATATTGACAAATTATTGATGTAGGACTGTGGACTGGCTAACAAACATTAGAGGCGGCTTGTCAAAATAAAATCAACATTTATAACCCTATAGGGTGAAATATTTCATTATCTTCACAGACTACTATCCCTATCAAAACACCTACTTCCCGTATCAAAAAAGTTTGAACAGCTATTTGTATCGGGGCGACCACATTATAGCCCATGAAAAAATGCATCTTCTTTTGTTTATTTTTAACTAAATTAAAGGTGCATGCATGGTAATTCTCTACTTGATGCAAGCCTGACACACCATCACTCAAATAAAGTTGTATGAAACAAATTGTGTGGATAGAAGCAATTGCAATGCCCTGAACCCCTCGGCTAATATTTTATGGTTAACCATCGAACCACATTTTTCTTTCTAGATACTGGAAAGAAATAAAATTTGTAGGCTGAATTCAGGACAACAAGAAAAATATGGCTTTTTATTACAAAAATTGAAACACAGTCTGTGTAAGTCAGGATCCTAAAGACGTTTGGACATACCCCTCTTAAAGGTGCTGTTCCAATCGTCTTTGATTTCTATATAATTGTGTTATCTACTTGATAAGAGAGCCTGGCACTCACTCGCCTCATCAGTGCCGTGGGAAACAACTTGGGGTTTTGATGGTAGAAACAATCAATGCCTATCACAAAGTCCTATTCAGTACTGTGCTTAAAAAGGTATTGAGGGTTAACCATTAAACAGCTTTTTTTATTTATATCTTGGGAATGAAATGGATTTTGAGAGCTCAATACGGCCTTTCATCTGACTTCAATCAGTACTACTTCCGGGTAAATCAGGGGTCCCCAAGATGATCGGAACCCGCACCTTTAAAATCCCTGCTTGATTTGTTTTGAAAACCCAGCCCGTGGTCCTGTCCCCACCCACCCCACTGATTAGGTCACGTCCTCTGGGAGAAACAAAATACTAAATTGAATATCCAATGTTTGTCTCTACTAATGATGATCGCACTCTTTGAACTTATTAACTCACAGGGTGTTATAATGTGCAGTGTTTTCTCCCCACACATCTTTTCCTGTAATCATGTTAATATGTAAATTATTCTCACCTATACTTTACCTGTTTTAATCTGCATAAGCACACCTCCTTACAGAGGTGGCCTTCCGCCTCGCTCTTCTCTCCCCCCCCTCACCTCCTTTCCCCCCCATTACTTGATAGCACCTACATTAATTAAGATATGCGTTGTTGATTAGTTTAGGGAACTGATTATTAGAGGTATCCTACACTGCAAAGTTCAAATTGTGCACTTATTATTTTTCACCTTTCTTCGCATGAAGAAGTTTAGTGCAATTTAACGACCTTTACGAAAATATTTAGTATGATTATGGAAGAAATGCAAGACTAATGCACTTTAGCCAAATTTAAAACGAGTAAAATACTTGGAAATTTAAGAAAAAATGAGCAAACTTTGATTGCACGGAAATATTGCTTAGCGCAATCCTTTATTATTTTACCTTTTTAAGCTTGTCCCTTTGTTGATCATTTTTCTAGGAGAAGATCTGTTCTCAATTCAAATTCCAATTTTATTTGACTTCATCTCAACCTCATATAGAAAACTGCTTGCCCGAGCCAGTAAGAACATGCCCTAACATTACCGCGATTCTCAGCGGGGAATAAGCGACCTACTTGGCTATTAGTATCTCCAACATAAATGGAATTCTTCGAGAGGGATTGACCCCCAAATTGATTCCTCAAGGGTCCGGGGGATCGGTGTTTAGAAAACCAGCTTTTCACAAGCGTTTTTGGCATTCCGTCATTTTTCTCGCACTTATAAATTGGTATATGTTCCGCGCCAAAATAAGCGCTGAAAATTTATCCGATCATCCCTTAGTAGGCCCACTCACCTAAACTAAAGGTCCTGGTAGACCACCACATCCAAGTTACAGAAGTAATCAATCGATCATGTCATCGCAAAAACAGGGTCCGCCTTACCTAATTCGGCCTCCCAACTTCTTTAAAATGACTCGTAAATAATACAAATATTCCACAAGCGTGTTCTATCAAATGCATGGCCCCGACCCTGTCTCGACAATCGTATATAGCGCTTTGGTGTTCTTTCCTGGTTCAGTATTTACAAAAAAGCAATTAGTTCGCCCCCATGTATTAAATGGATCCAACCAAACACCACAGTGAAAATAGCATGCTTCCATCATATGTTAATTGAAAGGTAAACAAAAAATAAACACAAGTAAATAAGATCCAGAATTTTTTTAAAAATCATGTCAGAAATGATTAACATAGATTGAAGTCTAAATACATCATCATGTGTTTTTATAGCTAAAATACTTCATTTTAGTTGAAAAACCTACCAATTAATGGCCGAAGGCGAACCCGACTGATTGGCCTGGCCCACGCGGTTGAATTTGACACAAAACAAATGATTTAGAATCAGTTAGAATCTTAACCGGTATTGCAAATTTGTGATCAGAAAATTAAATGTGGGTGACATGATTACCTGTGGTGGTCATGAGCTGAAAAAGTCATGAATATCAGTATAGTGAAAGAAAGAATGGCTGGGGAATTTACCGGACCGTTTTTCATCTTCCTTTTTTTCCCCCGTACAGCAGTTCATGACCACCCAGCGGCTGTACGGAGGCTCATTCCAGTGGTTGTAGACGTTGTGGGTAAGATTAATATCTTTAATTTTGTCGTTCATGTATTCATTGAAAACGGTTAAAAGTAAAAACTTGAAGGAAATATGGTGTAGTAATTATTTTTCTGATTAATATAGTGAATGATTGGGAGGGGAAACATAACCATTAGCTGATATTTGGAACTTGCCACCCCGAACAGGCGCGACTACCCAAAGTTTACTTGCCCAATAAAAAATTCTACTAGTCCGGGTATTCGAAGGCGATTTGTCGCGGCATGATGATATTCATGTAATATACCATTTGTGATTTAAGTTATGGAAAAACTTAAAAAGGTAGACTTACAAATTACAGGACTGTACTTTAACCTCTTATTAAAGACAAATTAGCACATTGGTTTGAAGAGCGCCACCCCAATTTTTCAAAAATGGAGAATTTTTACACAAGGTTGCATGGTAAATGGCTAGTAAAATCACTGTGAATGATTAAGTCGAAATGTTATGTGTCCAACCGAAGGAATTTTATACTAGAATAATTATTATCGGGGATCCCCGATAATAATTTGACGGCCCCACGCGGGAAACGGGCTTCCAATGTGAAATAGCCGGGGGAAATAGCGCCCCATGTACGTGGTATACGTCATCATAGTTGTTTACTACCTCAGGCAAGTCAATTAGGTTATTCTCAAGGTTGGCATATTTCATCATGGACGTGAAAAATCTCAAAACTTTTTGAAAAATTGGGGCGGCCCCTCAAAAAACAAGAAAATGGGCTATATGCTTAAACATTAACCGTTTGTGTACCGTTTGTGACAGTGTACTCTTAGGTAGGACGTGTTGATAAAACGGACGATGTTACCGCCCGGCGACAAAAAAATGGAGTCAACACGAATTTGCCAGCGCTAATATGGTTCGCGCGCACAGGATTATGGGGGGGGGGGGTAGAGGGCTTCCGAGAGCTGCTGTTGTTAGACACATACCTGTATGGGAATACCATGGTTGTGTGCATAAGATGGATAGTATAGTCCCTGGCAGAGTCAGAGTTTTATTATCTGCGGAGTGTGACATGCTTCGCAGTCAACATGGAGTTGGTAGGTTAGATTGCCCATTGGTGAATGCCCATCCGCTAACCATAGGCTGCGCCCTTGTTACGCAGAGATCATATCCAGTCGATCCCTTTGCACAGTTCGAAAACAGGGACTGTAGATCTTAGAACTATCTGCTTGGGAACATACATTGGGCTTTCTTCCTTCTCCTCCCAATTGATTCCTAAAGTGTCCGGGGGACGGTGTTTAGAAAACCAGCTTTTCACAAGCGATTTTTGGCATTCCTCCGCATTTTCCCTCGCACTGATAAATTGGTAATTTTCCGCGCACAAAATAATCGCTGAAAATTTACACGAATCTATCCACGTTATTCGGCCCCAACTAAACCTAAACTAAAGGGTCTGGGTAGACCACCACATCCAAGTTACCGAATAAATCAGCGATCATGCGAGCGCAAAAAGGTCGCCTTACCTATAATTAATTCGGTCGGTTCGGCCTCCCAGATCTTCTTTAAAATGACTCGTAAATGAATACAAATATTCCACAAGCGGTCTAATCATAAATGCATGGCCCGACACTGTCTCGCCATTCATATAATGCGCTTTTGTGTTCGTTCCTTCCTGGTTCAGTATTTACAGTAAGGAGCAATTACCCTCGCCCCCATGTTTAAATGGACAAACCAAACACACGTGAACCATAGCATAGCTTCCCATTCATATGTTCATTGCAGGTAAACAAAAATAAACAACAGTAAATAAGTCAGAATATTTTTAAAAAAGCATTTCAGAAATGATTAACAGAATTTAAATGTCTAAATAATCATCATGTGTTTTTGTTATATTATAGCATAAAATTACTACTTCATTTTGCTTAAAAAACTACAAATTAAGCCGCAGGCGAACCCCGATGATGGCCTGGCCCACGCGGTGATATTTTGACACCAAACAAAGATTTAGAACTTATTTTAGAATCTTAACCGGTATTGCAATTTGTGATAGAAATTACATGTGGGTGCATTATTACCTGTGGTCACTTAGCTGAAATCAATGAATATCAGTATAGTGTTGAAAGCTTATACTGGCTTGGTGAATTTTCCCGGACCTTTTTTTAATCTCTTTTTTTCCCACCGGTACAGCAGTTCAGACCACCCGCTGGCTGGACGGAGCTCATTCCCAGCTGTTCTGTCGACGTTGTGTAAGATTAATATCTTTATTTGTGTCGTTCCATTATTCATGAAACGGTAAAAAAAAAAGTAAAACTTGTAAAGGAAATAATGGGTCCTAGGTAAATTATTTTTTTCTGATTACTATAGTGACTGTTTTAGGAGTGGAAACCATACGATTAGCTGATATTTGGACTTGCCCGAACGGGCCCGACTAAACCAAAGTTTTACTTGCCCAAAAAATTCTACTAGTCCCGGGCTATCGACATGCGATTTGGCGGCGCCTGATGATAATTCATGTCTATACACCTTTGTTGCTTAAAGTTATGGAAAACTTAAAAGTTACCCTACAAATTACCAGGGACTGGCCTTTAACCTCTTATTACAGCATAAGTAGCACATTTGTTTGAAAGAGCGCCCCCCAATTTTCAAAATTTGGAGATTTTACAACAGTTGATTGGTAACTGGCTAGTAAACTACCCGTGAATGGTTCCGCAAGCTCGAAAGTCTATGTATCCACAAACGAAGGAATTTCTACTAGAAATTATTATTCGGGGTCCCCTAATAATCATTCAACGGTGGGCCGCTGGAAAGGGTCTTCCAATGTGAAATAGCCGGGATGCCCATGAACGTGTCTACGCTCATCCCCTTATTATTTAAACTCAGCAAGTCCAAGTTTGAGGTTATTTTCTCAAGGTGGCACTATTCATCATGGACGGAGACATAAACGAGGCTTTCCAGCTCTGCCGTAAGTCCGAATCTGGGAATCCCAATTTTAATTACAAATCGCTTATTTTTTGATAAATACGCTTTTTGAACATTCGCGTTTATCGCAAGTTTAGTTTCCTAGACAAACCAACGTAACTGTGCAAAAATATCAAATTTTTTGAAAATTGGGGCGCTCTTCAAAAATGTGCTAATAATTGCTTTAAAAACCGTCCCATCCTGTTTTTGAGTATGTTATTTTTATGTATAAAATGTAATCTCTATTCTTATCTCTATTCTTCCAATAGCATAGACTATCATTTGAGAGCAAATCGAAAAATTTCATATTTTGTGAAAATGTGCCCGTGCCGCTGTTCTGTAGAGAGACACTGGCACATTTTTGAAAAATAGTTCCGCCCTCAAGATTTTTTCAAAATTGAATTTTTTTGCATGGTTGTAGAGGCTTTATAACAAAGGCATGGCCCTCACCCGAATGATAGACCAAATCAGTTCCTTATGGGTAAACATGAAACATTATATTTAAACGTCGCCGGCGACATTAAATTCAGCAGCGACGAAAATGGCTTTTTAACACAAGAACACACTCACGCCGTATGCAATGTTTCCCACGCTCATGCACATGTTTGATCAGACGATAAATTCAGTAAGTACGAGTCAAAAATATTCATGTAAGTATACACCTTTGGGTTGATGTAAAGTTATGGAAAACTTAAAAGTGTGGCCTACAAATACATGGATGTCTTTATTATCCTCATATCAATGTCCCTATCTTTTTTGGGGTAATGTTACTTTTATGTGTAAAATATATCTCTGTTCTTCTAATGGCCTGACTATCGTTTGAGAGCAATTGAAGAAATTTCATATTTGGTGAAAATGTGCCAGTGCCGCTTTCATGGATTTATAAAATGCAATCTGAGATGAGGAGGTCATAAACATTCATAGTGTTTTATATTGGGCACACCTTTATATTGAGTGCGATACACTTTCTAAATGAATGCTCAGCTCACCTACCCATTTCGGACTTTGTCATAGCCTTGCGCGTGAATTCCCAAGAAGGAACCGGATACAAAAATGTACGATGGGAGGTTTTTCTTCAAATTAGCCAATTGTGTTTGAAATTTCTTCCCTTTTCCCCAGATAATGAAGGCTTTGCCAAACCTAAATTAAATTCCTCAATAACCGTATCCTCTAATACCCCCAGGGGGGTTGCATTTTTTCAAAGGGGGGCGTTTTATTTGAGGTCATTTTTCCAGTATAATTTACATTAAAAACATCGGCAGCACCTCTGCAGACTGCCAACTTTAAAATTACCTTTCGTACTCATAAATCCGTACTTGAGGTTCCCCGTCTTTTGTTTTTTTGTGAGTTTCATCAAAACTTTTTCACAAATTATGATGACGCCCGACCGCTTGCAAAATAGTATGATTCGCGGATTTGGGTCGAAATGCGTTGTCACCTTACCTGTCTCCCCCACGTGATGTTAGTCTAACTTTGTCGATTCAACTCCAGCGATCATGCAGTGGCTATCACACTAAGGACCGCACATTACCAATCCATTTCATCATTTCACAGATTTGAGTCTTATATTCCTTTTAAAACCTTTGTTTTCTTCTCCTTGGCTGATTCTTCCTTTAACTCCTAACTACCACTACTTTTAAACTCTTAAATTCACTTTTCCATAGTTGCACCATGGGTACATAGCGACCATGTGATCGCACGATGGAAATACGCTGAGCCGAAACTTCTGGAACTACCATTTTGATTGGCTGGTAACGACCTTAATTAACGTCTTTGGTTTACAAGAGCCTTTCCATTCAAACAACACTATTACAGTGTAATACCGACCAAGGTCAAAGGATATCGGTCATTATTTTATGTCATTGGGGCAAATATTAGTCGATTACTGCAGCTGTTTTACAATTCAAGGTTTATAAGAATTTATATTATTTGCTCTCTTAAAGCCATATTTTAGGTGAATTCGGCAAATTCGTACTTCCTGTATTTTGCAACTGCAAAACATTTTACCAAATATATGATATCCCGACTATACAGTTGGCAGCTCACCATAGGCAATGTACCGGTGCTCTTCAAAAATAGGATATAAAAAACATGCTTGGGGTCCTTTCTAATTATGGCCTCGAGAAGCACAACGACGAAAGTCGCTTATATTTTACCGTATATAATAGCTTATAATTATTCCGTGTCACAAATTATTGGCATTAAAATATGGCATTTTTTGCCAAATCTAAACACTTACAAAAGGGTATCTGTGCTGTAATTTTAAGCAGTGTACTTTTTTGGGGTTGTGACAATTAGTGACCCAGGGCCGACCTTCGTCATCAAAACGTGGGGGGGGGGGGGGGCTTTTTATTCGAGGTTTTTTAATTTTTCATGTAAAAATGGGGTGGGGGCGTTTCTCTTCGCCTTGGGGGGGCGTTTCTTCGCCGCTCCCGGTCCCTCCCGTCTGGCCTTGCCCTCAGACTAGCCTACAAAACAACCACCGCACAACGAAATGTTGACTCTCCCATTGTTGTCTATGCGAGCACAAAACATTTTTTTGCATTTGCGGACCACTTCAATTGCATCAATCCAAGACAAAGCCCTTGACTAGGGAAAGCTCCTATAACTCCATTTCAACAAATTATAGGGCAAACTCCTATATTCAAAACAATCAATTCCCATTTAAGAAAGCTTAATATTAAATCTCGCCAGACAAACAATAAGGCAACGACTCTGAATTGGCCTGATTGAGACAAACAAAATGCACTAGCCTAGCAACCTGGCCAAAACCCGCGAAAAACTTTTGCAGCGTGCAAACAACTTTTCTTAGAATGATTTCTAACAAATTTTATTCTGAAGAACAAAATCAACTTCCCTATTTTGATAAACAAATCAGATTAGGATTTTTTTTTGAAAAGCTTTGAGCATGGTAGCCTAAATCTCAAAGGCTTAAACTCCGAAATTCCATTTCCAACATGGGTTTCGGACAATTATGTAACATTTTACGGAGTTTTATTTATTTGTTATTCCCGATTGATTATGATGCCATAGTTTTTGGCCAATTTATCAAAAATATACTGAATCTATTACTACTGTGAGAGTATAACTAAGCTTAATGGTGTCACTAATTTCACCCCTTGTTCCTTATATATTTCAATACTTAAATTAGACCTTCCTTCAGTTCTTCAGGGCAATGAGTGCTAATGATGCACCATGGTGTACTACTACTATTCTATAAATGTCAGTTTCTATCAAATGGCCAGCGTCTCCATGCTACTTCAGGATATAAACTCTGTGTATTGAAAGGAACTGATGATAGGACAGTTCTCCCCGTTTACCCTCTATCCGTTTCACCCTGAAGGACAGCTTTCTATTGTTAGACACAACAGCGGCTCAGAAGACCTTCCCAAGTACCTTTTTGCCTACAAATTCATTTTTCCATGCCACCGGGAACCTCTCATAGCAATAACACGTAATCATATTTCCACACAACAAACGTTCCTTGTACA
Organism: Ophioderma brevispina; assembly: GCA_023653785.1. NCBI lineage: Eukaryota > Metazoa > Echinodermata > Ophiuroidea > Amphilepidida > Ophiodermatidae > Ophioderma > Ophioderma brevispina. The sequence goes on from JAMKCH010027679.1 coordinate 23,223, forward strand.
TTATCGAGAGCTGCGCTTAAGTCCAGTGGGTTCAATTTCTAATGTATATAGTATATGAACGATCAAGAAATGATTCCCGATTGCTATGCACTTCTTTGTGTAAACAGTATTTTAAATATTTCTTCATCATCTTCAGAATTTCTTGAAACCAGCCAGAAAGCTAGTATCAACTGTAGGGCATTTAGAGCGTATGATTGAGCGAACAGGAATTGAGTGTAGGCCCCTAGCATCCACCAGCGGCATGATTAAAACAACGGCACGTAATATGAGACTATTTACATGATTTACGTCACCAGCTTGGCACCAGCTCTGTTTACAACTTCCACTCGTATTTTCGTAATACTTTTGGCACATGATTCCCTACTTCTAAAGATAAATTTCTAGTAATTACAAGTTTCAATGAATATATCCAGCATTTTCACTTATTTGTATAACTGTTTGTTGGGTCATTTGGTAAGAACATTTGGATATTAAAAAATATACTATCAGAATAGCCGGTAACTTGGGCGGGTAACTGGGGATGGTAACTTGAGTCTAGGAATTTGAGACCGAGTCTAGGCAAGGATATATGATTTGTATCATCATGTCTAGGCATTGGGCTAGGAACAGGGCTAGGAATATCGGACTTGCATGTTTATTTTCTTTTGGACTTGACGATTTCAAATTCATGTGCAGTGCTTAAAGCAATATTGGCACATTTTTTGAAGAGCGCCCCCAATTTTCAAAATTTGTTATTTTTGCACAGTTAAGTTGGTAATTGTCTAGGAAACTATACCTGCAAATGAGAATGCTAAAAAATGCGTATTTATCACAAAATAAGCGATTTTGTAATTAGAATTGGGATCCCAGATTGGACTTAACGGCAGAGCTGGAAATGCTACGTTTATGTCCGTCCATGATGAAATAGTGCCACCTCCAGAAAATAACCTCTAACTTCACTTGCCCGAACTATTAAAACAACTAATGGATGAGCGTAGACACGTATATGGCGCTATTTCCCGGCTATTTCACATTGGAAGGCCATTTCCAGCAGCCGTTGAATTATTATCGGGGATCCCCGATAATAATTATTCTAGTACAAAATTCCTTCGTTTGTGACACATAGACATTTTCGAGCTTAACCATTCACAGGTATAGTTTACTAGCCAGTTACCAATGCAAAGGTGTAAAAATCTCAAAATTTTTGAAAAATTGGGGGCGCCCATCAAAAAAATGTGCTAATATTGCTTTAACATTAAGTTTGTGTACCGTTTGTGACCGTGTACTCTCTAGCGTAGGCTGTGTTGATACACTTGACCGATGTTACCTTCCCGGCGACAAAGAAAGAAATGGAGTCAACACGCATTTGCCAGTCGATAATATGGTTCGCGCGCAAAGGATTATGGGAGCGGGCTTCCGAGCTGCTGTTGTTAGACACATACCTGTATGGGAATACCCATGGTTGTGTGCATAAGACTGGATAGCTATAGTCACTGGCAGAGTTCAGAGTTTTTATTATCTGCGGAGTGTGACATGCTTCGCAGTCAACATGGAAGTTGAGTAGGTTAGATTTCCCATTGGTGAATCGCACATCATGACTACCCTAGGCTGGCGCCCCTTTTACGCAGATATCAATCACACGTTCGCTCCCACTTTTTGAAACAGTTATGACAGTGACTGTGAGATTCTTAGAATATCTGCTTTGGAACAACATTTGGCTATTTCAGGACTTGATCATGTCAACTCTTCATCATGAGTCAATTGAGTAATTTCCTGGTTTTTGAAAATATAATGAATAAAGGACAGCCAAATTTCCAGGCTCAATTCTGCCATCTCAAAGTAATATGTTAAAAAATGATAAGCTCAATATCGAGATAAAAAATTAGAGAATAAAAGTGTCAACTTAGCCAAGTCTTTTACCCCTCTTGGAGTCACCACCAATTCAATTGGCTGTTCTTGGGGTTAAAGGTGCTGTTTTGCAACGAGAGATTTGACATATAAGGTGTCCCTACAAAAATTTAAAGTGCTGATTTTTGCACTCATGATGTAAAGCTTTTCTATTCAAAAAAATTATCCCCATCTGAAAGGAGTTAAGCTGAGACATGTTCTAATTTCATATAGGAGCAATACGAAATTCAGCCTAGGCTTTATATTAAATATAAACAAATCAAAATCACTTTTCTCTCTTGAGACATTCTGTAGCCAAATAAGTAGGAAACTCTATGGAGTGTCTAATCTATATGAAATTACTATAATGACACAATATCGGGGTGCCTCAAAATCTTCTTGTTGCACCTTTAAAGGTGTAAATAGATAGCCAAACCAAGATTGTTTAAGAAATGTTTAAGGTGTAATGGCCTTTATAGAAGGTCTATGTGATTGGTTACTCAGAGGTTATAATCATGAATTATTGTGCATTGAGCCAATGAGAGATACCTGTATGGAGGCACAAAAATGAGACCCACATCATTGCCAGATGTATTCCTTGTTGACGCGATTAACAGAACACGGACATTAATTCTAGATCTGTAACAACTTCCCCACTAGGGAAGATGACTACTTAAGGATCATCGGGTTTCTCCTTAACAAATTGAGAACCAATTAAAAAAAGGGCTTAATAGTTATCATTAGTATTTTTCCTTGAGGTGTGTTCATTTATTTCTTAAGAGGATGATGTCTTGGTTGTGCAAAGGCCAGGTATGTTTTCAAAAGTCTATGGAAATAAAGCTCATACAGTCTATAGGAAGTAATGGGACTGGACCTGTGCTGAAATCTGCTGGTTATTCTCTCACCTGCGGTTTGTTGCAGTTTTCAATACAGCAGAAATTACATCCTTCCTTCAAATCTTTTGAATTAGATGGAGTATACTTTAAGGGAAGTCATAGGCCCACAAAGTTTAATGTGCTTGTGAAAGTAGCATAAAATCGACCGCAACAAAAATGTTAGCTGTCAGTTGCAGGCCCAGTCTTATCATGACACAACTGTGGACAAACAATTAAGGCCACTATCAGTGATTTGCTAAATCAGAAAAACGAAAATGTAAAAATGATCAGAATTGTTGCATGTCTGTAACAAGTACAGTATCCGAAACACCCTACAAATGATAAGACAGGAGCAAACTAAAAGTACAAAATGATTTTTGTCATTACTGCCCGTACGGACACTTACAAACACGTTAATTGAATGGAGATTCCTCTATCTTTGAACACTGTCTTTTTTCTTTTATGGCAATTCTTTAGTTGTAAATATGATGGATTCTTACAAATATTTCCTCACTTTTAAGATATTCTGCCATTTTAAAATATTTGGACTCATTCGGATGAATTCATGATAGTGCTTAAAGCCACATCAGTCATTATTGCACCCGAAAGAGTCAAAATATTTGAAATTTGCAGGGAATAGCATAATAGTTAAGTCAAAATCATCAATTCCGTGACTAATCTTTGGCAGGTAAGGTTTGACGATTGATTGACTTAAAGGGAAATTTTAGAAGGTTTTAGGCCCACAGGTCCCTCTGGAAAATGTTGGCAATTTCCACAGGGGAGGGTAAAGTTTCTACAGGGGAAATTTTAAATAAATGAGCCAAATAACGTTTAGTATAGCTCAAATTGGTCGTGTGGTAACAAGGAGTAAAAATTCTATGGTGACCTGTCTGAAATCATCGTTATGGTTATTATACAGCAGACAAACTAGGCTAAAGGCCAAATGTTATTCAGCAAAGGTCAAGGTCTTATACTGGTGTGATTGAGTTTAAAAAGGATCTTTAAAAATTGATAACATTACATTGACTAAATTTATGTAGGGTATAACTTACCCTTGTAGCATCTGAATTTGTCCCCTATGAGTGGTGGGGAAAGTGCCCCCTTGCCCCCTCCTGTAACTACGAGAAGATGCCAAGAGGGCAATATACCCAACATACTTTAAATCTAATGTTAATTTTATTAAATGGTTTTCCCCCCCCCACCCGGATTCCTGACCAACACAGTTTTACCAACTATCTTGAGATTCAATATAGTGCAATGGGATGGGGACACATTTTTTGGATTTTGCCATGGTGACAATTTGGTGTAACTTATTAATACTAGTACGCCTAGGTTTATGTTAAAAGGATGACTCAGAGATTTACCTGAGACGGGCGCCCTCAATTCAAAAAAAAATCGTGTTTTTGCATGTACATAAGGCTTATCCATATACTAATCACTGTGTGAAATTGCTAAGTTAAATCGAATTCCTTCATATAGAAAAATCCAACCCAAAAAACTTTGTTATAAAATTCCGAATTTGGAATTTTTGTTATACACAGAATCCTATAGGGACGTAATACACACATTAAATGTTGTACTGCATAAAACGAAAAAAAATCCGATTCATCTTAAATTTGGAATGTGCATTTATGTACTATCTTAGTTAGTGACTATTTTTCATTATACACATTATTAAGCCACTATCAGCAATTTTTTAAAATGTAAAACCAACAGTGGTCCCCCTATTTTTCGCCAAAAGTGCATTTTTTTGCACTGTGTGTTGGAAATTGTTTGTAGTAAAGACCCCTGTAAGTGGCTAAGTGAACGCGCCATATTTGTCAAGAAATGTGATTTTTATGCTTTTTACTAATAAAGTCAGATCATTTTTTGGCGCAGAAAAGCAGTCGTAAATGCTATCTTCGAAACCGCTTTAAAATGCTTAAGTGTCTGTTTTTCACAATGAACAGACGATTTAGGTGTTGATATGAATAACACTAGCAAATTAGAGACAAAATAGGCATTTTGATTTTGCGAAAAAAAAAATGACTGATAGTGGCTTTAAACGCCATTTCATCGTCATCTGCGAATTAATGGATGGAGTCTTAATATAAAATTGCTCTGTTTACACATAAGCGCACTGATTTTGGCTTAATTAATAATTTAGGCGAGGGCTAATATATACAAGCTTTACAACCAGCAAAAAAATATTGATTTTGAAAATTCTAGGGGCGCATATTTTCCAAATGTGATAGAAGGCCGGGGGTGGCGGCCAAGCCTCATTCCTTATAGCAACTCACCAAAAATGTCAAAAGGAAAATACAGCCAATACAGAGTGCAAACCACAAAACCCAATTTGGGTGCTTGATGTGAGCGGTCATGGGTTCCCATGACCTACATACGACCTCGTCCTCGTTCGTTATTTTCATACAAAAAAAATCAGAATAAACCTTTCCAGTGGAGTTGATTCTTCAACTCCAACGGTTTTGCGAATGAGAAAATATTTCCTGATAACATATAAAAAATTCAGAATTTTCGTCAAGATTTTGCTTTTACGTGTTAAAACCAATGGCGCACGTCTGAAATTTGAATTTCTTGGCCGCCCTCCCCGGTGTGCTAGTGTTCTCTTTAAAGAAGTGAGTGTTGCTTGCAGTGTGAGCTTTCTGTATTATGACCACTCAATCTGTTATCTTGGGCTAGGTTACAACAGTTGAGTTTTTTGGTGGGCTTACAAATATTAGTGCATGTTAGTTTCAACGCAATCCTGAACCAGCATAAACTTTTGTGAACTTTTTTCCATACATGATCTAACAGCATATTGAATTTAAAAAATAACCAGGGCATCATTATTCTCACACTTTGCAATTTTAAATGAAAGATTTAAAAGATTATAACAGGATTTTTTGATTTGTCCGATTGTGCCGAACCTAGATGTTGGAGAACACCAAGCCAAAAAGTTTGCCAAGTCTTGTCGCAGAGTCATGCCAACACCAATCCAAAGTTCAAGTGCCCCAATGCTGGCAAGAAAGTGACTTTACCAGGGAAAACTGTCGACAGCCTCCCGAATAACTTCATCGTTGAGAACCTGAAAGGATACCAAGATGTCCACAATCTGGTGTGCTGGCCTCCTGTGATAATGATGAGAACCATGCCGTGAGGTTTTGCTAGTGGCTGTAGCCAGTTCTATGTCAGGCATGTGTGGATGCTCATGAAGGAGTCCTTCAGAAGTCATGAACTGTCAACCATGGCTGAGCTGCGGAAGAAGGATATCGTCTTACCATGCCAAACAGAAAAAGGAGGTTAGAGATAATACACACAGGCTAAACATTTCCGATTTTTGGAAAAAAGGTCCGTTTGGTGGTTATGTTTTCGTTGTTGGGCAATACTGTTGTTTCAGATATTCAAACCTCCACAGCTTAAGCAGGCT
>JAMKCH010027680.1:0-30963 GCA_023653785.1 Ophioderma brevispina
GCATTATTCCTTGCTGCCACATCTCGTCTGTAGAAAATATATCAGGAAGTTATGTTTTATGATTGATGTAGCCACAGCCCTCTGGCATAGCATGAGTGGGAGTACAGGAACGTGAGCTGTTTTGAGCTTTGGAAGACGAGAATGTTCCCTACATTCAGGAAAATTTTTTTTTCAAAGGTTAAACGTTATTTTGCTGGAATGTTGTTTGGTTTTTAAGAGGGATAAACAGGCTATCAGAAGATTTTATTTGGTGGTCTTGGAATTTGGGTTTAGAAACTATGCCAATTTGGCGGAGGACCTAAAATTCAGTTTGCCGATTTAGCAAACAATGCGGAAGGACTGACTCCAACGTATAAAATAACAATTATAGCATAAGGACAATTCAACATATGCACTTTCAGTTGGTATCGATTTCTTCTTGACAAAAACATCAACTTTGAATAAAATGGTTCTCTGGTGTACATAATTATAAGTAAAATTCTTCAAACAAGTGAAATTAAATTACTGTTTGTTCAATCATAAAGAGCGGTTATTGAAAATCACCAATCAACTTGTCTCAGTTCATGATGCAAATGAAACTGCTGCAGAGATTTTTGTTTAACATCTCTAAGGGAATTATTTGCACAAATACAGTATTATACTCAGCGTAGATAAAGAAAATGCGAGAAGAACTAAGCTGAAGTGTCTAAAATTAATTGGAATAAAACTTAAAATTCAATATCGCTGAATACAAACTATGGTTTCACTTTCGTTTGTTGTAGGTTAAATCCATAAAATCTTGCTGAGTCCACAGTAACTGTGTTCTGACACCAGCAGCTATCTGAATTCTTATTCTTGGGTAATCGCCGGGATGATTATTTTTATAACCTTCAATTATTCTCCCATCTTCGATGTTAACAATAATTTGGTGTTCAATGTTTTACTCAAATCACTGTGAAGAACATGTTACTCTATGTAAACGATGCAGCTTGGACATGTGTTACTCTATGTAAACGATGCATCTTGTTTGGCCTTCAAAAGCGGCCAAACAGGATTTTTAAGTCCCTCAGCAAAATATGCGTAACTTCTTCCGTCAAAGCCCAAATGACACCACATAAACGTTTCTGAAAGCCTGTTTATTCCCTCTGTATAAACCAAAGCAAACATTTTAGCAACAAAATAATCGTAACTATTTTAGTATTTATTTATTCTGAATGTAGGGTTTTTTGACTCACAATGTACTCGTGAGATGGTGCGTTCAAAACAATTTGTGGTATTTTGAGATGTGGCTTTACTAGAATGATCGAGAGATAACTAGTGTCAAGTTACAAGGATTGTTGTGGACAATCGCTCCAGAGAGAGATCAGCCAAGTGACAGTTTTAACAGAATAAACCGTGCGGAAGTACCAGTAGCATCTTGACGGCGAATTTGTCATTTGAATGAAAACTAGTTTTCAAAAGGGCTACATTTTTTACGATTTTCATGACTAACTTGAAGTCCCACTTTGTGGTGGCGGACATGAAGCCTGGGTGGAGACTGCCTTCTCTTTTAGAGGACATTATGATTGCCTTATATTTATACAGCAACGTAATTCTTGGTCCTGACTACGTGCAGGCAATAAAGTTTTGCAAGATGTTGCTTGTAATTGTAGCCATGTTTTGAACCACGTGGGTTTGACTTCTAAGGTTGGTCAGCATGTCAGAAGTTTATCCAAGATGTGATTCCAGTAAGCAAAAAAACTTGCTTTCTTTGTGGAAGGTCAAGACTAAGAGTGTCTTCAAACTCTTACAAGATTTAGTACTCTGAAGTACAAGTACAAAGATCCCTGCACTTCAAGTCTGCGTCTTTTAGTCATATGCATCAGGATTAAGCCTACTCTATTCATGTGCACTTAATTCAACTTTGCATGTTTGGCTCCACCAAAGTGCGTTAAATGCTGTATAACAACTGGAAAAGAAACAGAAACTTGACTGTATGGCCTCTAGCTCTCAAGCTCTCCCTCAAACACTAGCTTGGGCTTTTCAGAAGTAGCTGCCTCCATGGCAACAGGAACTCATAAACTAGGAAGAAATCAATCTCCATTATCTACTGTAGTAGACTTCGATGTTTCTTTTTTTTTTTTTTTTTTTTTTTATCTAGTGGGACAAATTTAACAGTTTACAACCAGTCCGATCAAAATCGGACCAGTCTATGAATTTTACCCCAGGATGACCTTGAACTGTTATGAGCCTATTGTACTAAAACTATAACGCGTAGATAGGGCAAACTATACCTTTTTTTAAACCTTAGGAGTAGCCCAATAAATTGGTACATCATTTAAATCAATTCGAACAATTCTAATTTTTTACCCCTGTACAAACGTTGCCCCCTTATTTCTACATGTTCCACTAGGTTGATTTTGGTAGACTTTTAATATATTATTTTTGGACTATTTCAGAGTATATTAACACCAAAATTGTTTCTGTTGCAATTTGTGTGGGGTCAAATCATACAATTATTGGACTATCCCTCAAACACTAGCTTGGGCTTTTCAGAAGTAGCTGCCTCCATGGCAACAGGAACTCATAAACTAGGAAGAAATCAATCTCCATTATCTACTGTAGTAGACTTCGATGTTTCTACACCTGGTGCGAGAAAGCCTTTGCTAGACCTTCAGCTTCTGTAAGAGATGTGGCCAACTGCCCGACTTCATTGTTACAACACAACCTTATACACTCTACTATTAGTAACTACTGGTTTCTTGTCAGCCATTACCACAACTCAAGATAAACCAGACATACGATTTAGTTCTGTTTGATAAGGAATGTTGAGTGAACGTCCCACTGGAAGAAGACTTAGTCCATCTTGGGATTTTCTGTTCTGTTTGTTGTTGACGAACCCTTAAGCTGTTGGATAATGCTTCCCTTCCAAGATCTTGTTTATGGCCAAAACACAGACATGTCAGTCATTAAAGGGATTAGCAGCGATATTGCGAGAGAATCGAAAAATGTGGAAATGCATTTGTTTTAACTTATAAATCAGGGATAAGTGTGTACAATTCCATATAACTGCTTTAATGTTCAAACAAACCACCAAATAGTGAAAAAAACTTAAGTATTTGAGGAAATTTGTCATACCGTCTCTCGCAAATAGAGACATACGGCGATGACGTCTCAAAATCTACAATAAACAACTGATTGTGGTTTACACCAGTACAGAATAAACAAAGATCAATAATGTTTGTGTTTGAGGCCGGGGTTTGAGGTCAAACTGTATTGATCATGGTGCACAATATCACGCTTAAAATTTGGGATATTCACCAAGAAAGGTTTTTTTGATCTCAAGTCGGAATTTTGATACGCACGTATTAAAGAATCAGATAAAACGTACAGCATTGTCTTTAATACACGGATTTCAAGCCAACCACTTGCAGGTTATGTTTGCATATCCATGCCAGTAACAAAAATACAAAATTATGAATTTTGATGATTTTTTCGATGTTTCGGATTAGCAAATCGCTGCTAATCCCTTTAACTTATGTGCACCTCATCCTATAGTTCTTCTAGAGCTTCAAGGGTTACAGGAGATTCCGAAGACTTACAATGGTACCCAGTCAGAGATACTTTAGACACTTCTTACACCTTTCTGCCTTCTTTCGAAAATCTTGGATACTTCGTTTTCTGACCTCCTTTTACTACAACGAACCTCACAAACCTGCAACAAGCAAAGTTAACATGCTGGGTCACTTCCCTCATCTCTGACACTTTGAAGTGAAAGCCTCGTCACTGGTCAGTAACATCGCCTTTTAACCCGCATGCTCATGAATTGAAGTCAGGCAACCTTCCGGGCTTTTCACTTAGGAGTAAACTTTAGTGAAATTATGGAAGCAGCAGGATGGAGGACGCCTACGACGTTCCAGAACATTTATATGAAAGGCCTCTTTACAAGTAATCAAACCGTGGCCAAAACCATCCTGTCAGCAAAGCAGTCAGAGTAAGAGGAAGGATGCTAAGCATCATTACCATTATGCTCATAAGGTGAGGAATGTCGGTCTACGTATGACAGTATGTGTCTTGATACAGATGTGCTATTATTATATATGCTATCATGTGAATATGTATATGGCTGTACATTGGGCAAAATTATTTCAGCTTCCATAAAAATTTCTCATGGCGAGAAACCCCGCAGCAACTGAGACTACCGGCTCCACTTCCTCCACCTAGTGACAAGTGTGGCAGTATGCACTAGTTGGATCATTTCGTAATGTATAAAATGGATGAAATATAGAATATACTCACCAGAATATTGTGAGATTATTCTATTTACATGCATGTATACTTACGAATGATCCAACTAGTAACCCTCATCCAGGCCTACCTCGCAGTGGAGAGCCTTGGGAAATGTACAAAAATGAGCAAAGGATTCTGGGTGCCAGTGGCGAAGGTGATGGGTATACCGATGCTAGCGTGGGACCGCTACCAGGCATGGGCGTACCGAAATTTTTAATATGGCATTAGGGGTGTCTTGAGGCTTTTTTGAGCACAAAAAATACACTAGTTGGATCATTCGTAAGTTTTATACATGTATGTAAATAGAATAATCTCACAATATTCTGGTGAGTATAATTTCTTTTATTGTTCTAACACTTGACACAGTTGATGCTGAATGCAGGCTTGATACATCAGGCAGGCCCTGGTACATATCACTTCCTACCACTAGCTGTCAGGGCTATGGAAAAACTAATCAAGGTCATCGATGAAGCAATGATGGAAATTGGAGCACAGAAAATTGCCATGCCTTGTCTTACTAGGGCAGATCTGTGGAAAACATCAGGTAGGACAAATAAGCTGCAGTTTAGAATTTTCTGTGGGCAGGGGTAGAATGGTACTCTTTTACACCATCGGGTGAATTTACTTGACCAATAAAATGTATTGTACTTTTTAGATCAGCCATTTTAATCTTCTGGTAAATTGGAAAATATGTTTTAAATTAAGGTGCATGGTCTGATTGCTAAATAGGCTCATCCCCAGAACCCCAATTTTTACCGTATGTGGTCTAAAATTTGGTTCAGAAAAAGCTAATATTTTCTCATTTACCCTGTGAAATCTAAGGGCCTAAAGGATGTTGGTTTGGATGTTATGAGCGCCTATATGCCCCCATTTTGGTTACCAATATTAATTTTACACATACTTGGACGGGGTCCGCTGGAGCCCTCCGCTTCCGCCCGCGCTGCAGCGTTTTGCGCCCGGCAGGCCACGCGCCAGCCACTCTATGGGGATAACCACCTACATGTTCATCGCTCAATTTACCGGAATTTTCAAAATTCTGAAAAAGCTACTTAAGCTAATGATGTTTGGTTTGGATGTTATGAATGACAATGTGCCCTTTATAATCACAAACCAATATTGATTTTACTGTACTCTCTATGGGGATATTACAATACTCATGTCAAATCCATCAAACGGGTTGAAAATGGTGCGGAGAATTTGTTATGTCCTCTTAAAGAGGTGAGTATGGCATGAACAATATTTAGGCCCTATTTAAATATACGCTACCCCCTTATTTTAATTAAATAAAGTTTTTCATACAGTTTTCATCTAAATTGGACGCTCTTATCTTGGCCTTAATAACCCATCCATAACCAATGTCATATTGAGTTACTGAATTGATTCCACTTACCTACCGGACGTTCGTTCTGCGCCCCTCCACCTCCGACTAACATCCATATGGAGTATCTGCGCTCGAAGCCGCAGAAAATCCATAGGAGGAGTGTCTGCGCCCGGAGCATGAAACACAACCACCGTCCCGATATAGTAGGAAAAATACTGCGCTCGGCGCATAAAATCCATAGGAGGGAGGCGGAGTGTCTGCGCCCGTCGCGCAGGAACCCCTCCGCACTATATAGTGATGGGAAAAGTCTGCCTCTAGCGCAGATAATCCATAGCTGAGTGGTCTTCTTCACCCAGCGCAGGAAACAACCTCCGTCACCTAGAATAGTGAAGGGAAAATCCTGCGCTTGAGCGCAGAGAAGCCATAGCGGAGTGTCGCCCCCGAGCCGGTCAGAAACAACCTCCGTCACTATATAGTGCGGGAAATATTCCTGCGCTCCGAAGCGCAGAGAATCCATAGAGGCGGAGTGTCTGCGCTCGAGCACGTAAACATAATCGTATAATAATCAATATCGTAACTGGGAGTAGTACTCCGATCTGTGGATGTTCTGCGCTCGCTACGCTGGCAATGTCTGCGCTCCGCTCCGCTGGGTTGTCTGCGCTCGCCTCCCGCTGTCGATGTTCGCGCCCTCCGCCTTCCGCTGTTTTCTGTTCTCTTCTCTCTCTCCCTCTGGTTTATCCACTTCTCAATCTCCTCTCTCCTGGCTTTTCATCTTCTTGGTCAAAATATCAAAAAATTAAAAAACTGAAAAAAATAAAAAAAGTAAAAAACATTTTATTTTCAATGCAAATAAAAACTAATGCGATGGTGCTGCATTTTAACACAACTCATAACCACCGCTCCACATCGCTCCGCTGGGGAATCTTCTGCGCTCGATCCACTCTTTGGCGGATCTTTAATGCGCTCCTCTCTTCCCCTGGGGAAATCTTCTGCCGCTCGATCCTGCGGATCTTCTGCGCTCGGCTCCGCTGGTGGATTTCTGCGCTCGAATCCACTGTCGGATCTTCTGCGCTCGATCCGCGGGGTGGATGTTCGCGCCGATCGTGCCCTAGTGTGATCTGGTGGCGCTGTTTCCGCTGGTGGATCTTCTTCTTTCTGCGTTCGCGCCGCTTGTGTTCAACTACAACTATGGCTCGTTTTGGCTAGCTGGCATCTGCCTTGGTCAAAATCATCAAATAACTTAATTCACTTATGTTTCAAATGCAAATCTCGGTTTCAATAACAATTTATTTTCAATGTAAAAAATATGAGAGGATGTTCAATTCCCAAAATATCAAAACTTATGTTATTCGTCGGTAAGATCCCGTATAATGTACCAAGAAAACAACACAAAATGTACAATATCAAATGTAACCTAAAGTTACATGAGATTCCATAAAGAAGCGCCCCATTTTTTTCGAACCCAGGATTTTCCATATTTTGGAATGCTTTCCAATGTATTAGATCACACCTTAAGTGAATAATGTCGAATCACGCCGTCTTTATGTAATAATAGGATGATTTAGTACTTTCTGTAGTGCACTGGGGACATTACGATAGTCAATGAGGCAATTCAAAACAGGTTTGCTGTTTTCTTTTGACTTTTTTTGTCCATAAACCTTCGGAACGTTTCTTGGTAGGTGTTCTATACATCGATTTGTGCAATTTTGAGAGAATTCTATCCTAAACCATCTCCTCCTGTCCTTTACAATATTACAAGGAAAAACAAAATGATTCCTACAGTTTGTCCCCGTAAATGATCAACAAAACAAAAAAACCAAAACTAATAAATCAATATACAACGATTGGTTTTAAAAAGTTAACGGATATAGAGATACTATAGAGATATTAAAAGTACTGATTACGGGACACTAAAGATAAACACCAAATGGTCAAAACTATACAATATAAAACGAATGATTATCACAAACTAAAAATACAAAAACTATAATTGCAGTAACATTACGACCAACTTTCACTCGTGTGACATTTCGCTTCTTGAATCGCATGTTCATTTTGAACCACTCATATCCCACGCTCCGCTGCCGGATGTCTGCGCTCGCTTCCGCTGGTGGAGTTTTGCCTCCTTCTCCCGCTGGAGGATGTTCTGCGCTTGCTCCACTGGTGGATCTGCTTCTGCGCTCGTCTGCCTGTTGATCTTCTGTCTGTCTGCGCTCGTCTCCGCTTGTTGGAGCTTCTTCTTCTGCTTGCGCTCGCTCCGCTGGTGGAGCATCTGCTCTTCTGCGCCTCGCTCCGCTGGGGATCTTCTGCTCCGCTCCGCTCCGCCCATAGACTTAAAATGGCACCGGTCCAATCTTCGTTCCATGATCCATTCACAGTCAGTCCACCTTCGTTTACTTTACTTCGTTATATTCCTAAGTTTACATTACTGTCAACTTAAGCTAACTTAAACTACATATCTATAAAGCCAATCCACTGGGGCTCGGTCGGCGAACTCAATTCTGTTTTCAATGTTAATAGTTTGGTTTTAATAACATTTTATAGATAGGCATAATCTAAGGAAATTTCAATTCATTTCAATGTACACAATAATGAAGGTTATTGGATTCTGGAACACTAACCCCGCTTTCCGCTGGCGGATGTTTCTGCGCTCGAGTCCACGGGCGATGTTCTCCTCGCTCGCTCTCCGCTAATCGGATGTTCTGCTGCTTTCTGCGCTCACCTCCCCTGGTGGATCTTCTGCGCTCCCGCTCCGCTGGCTTGTCGATCTTCTTTCGCTCTGCTCTCTCTGGTTTATCGCTTCTCCGTCGCCCTCTATCGTATTTTCTTCGTCAGTCGCGACCTCTTTTTGCTGCTCCCCTGCTCTCTTCCTCTTCCTGTGCTTCGATCTGCCTAGTCTACTATTGTTTTTGAAAGTAAATAGTTGATTTTCATAAACAGTTCTTTTCAAATGCAAAAAATAATGAAGAGGATGTTGCCTTAGAACTCATAATAACCCACGCCCGCTGTAAAACTTAATCACTAAGTTTTAGAGTAGACCTACAAGCAACTAAGGGCTTTACATATAATTTTCCAAAACTCCTACTACGTGTCATTTGTAAACAAATTAAATCTATGCGTTTTTTTGTGTTAAAAATAACGGAGCAACATAATGGTGATCTGCTGAATGACGTGATCGAGTTGTTTGTGTGTGTGTCGTTTTGTGTGATGTGTGTGTGTACGTGCTTGTGTTTGGTGCAATTAGTCGTATATGTTTATATGTTTTATTCTTTCTACTTTTGTATTCCACAAATTTAGTTATTATATACCACAACTATAGAGTGATAAATTAAGTGCTTGGCAAACAAAAAATGTGTCCAAATTACAATATTCGGTCTTCGGCCATCCAGAGGCTCGAATAGTTTGCTTGGTAGCCTATATTTCAATCATTGTTTTTAATGTACGGAAAAATTGTGTTTGACGAGCCTCCCTTTCGTCATTTGTTAGAACATTTAATAACAACCTCTTTATTTATAAGTTAAACGAATTTTACTGTATGAACAAATTAAAATTATAGCTAGGTTCCCGATTAACGAGTATATTAGTCCCCATCTCTACTTTAAATCCAGAAATTGTAATATTTAACACCATCTTTACTCTACCTCTGAATAAAACAAACCCGCACATCGCAAGGCATTATTATGCATGCACAACTTCAATTTTCCTTCCACACGGCTCTACCACCACCCCGCGAAAAGTGCTCATTAATTCAGCTTTGTTGTGGTATAAAGACAAACCGGCGACGTTTGGTGCCTCTGATAGGTTTGAATATACTTGAGTAGTCTATAAACGCAGACGTGTGAATTCCGCTAACCTACCGGGCCAAATTAAAATGTTTGCATCTTTGACCCGTATCACCGAATTAAAGTGACAGCAATGCTTTTACCTATCCATATAGCCATATTACCTTACTTCGCTTGTTTTCCATTATTTTTGTCAACTAACAGTACAATTTGTAAGTGTATGAATAGTCTATACAAACTTTAAATATTGTTTATTGTATATTGGGTTTGCTAGTAAAATCACCCTCTTACATGACATGAAAAAGATTGGAAGACACAAAAACACAGGAGATGAAAAAAGAGGTAGAAGGAAGAAGAAATGAAGAATTGTAATCTTTACAATTCTTGTTATTTTTTCTTCGGGGATCGCAGCACAATGCCCTTATAGAAGTTCTGATGTAGTATCATATAGTATAGCTCTCATTACACTGCATAAAACTGCTTAGACACGTGGGGAAATTTGAGTAGGTATTAACATTCCATCTCTAAACACTTGGATCAAACCTAACACCTACTAACCTGCTTAAACACTATTTAAATTGTGAACAATGTTTTAGATATAATTGTTTAGATATTAAACAATATGTCAAAGTTTAGAAAACATTGTGCAAAAATGTTTAGAAGGTTGTTTAGTTTCCTAATTCCACTGTTTTATGCAGTTTAATGAGCATTACACTGAAACACAATTGTCAACAAAAACTAGTTACATGGGAAAAATGAAATTTCGTAATTTTGACCCTTTTGACCAGCGTAGCAAGTGCGAAACTACCACCCGCCACAGCGTAGCAAAGCGCAAACTACCATGCACCCACGGAGCGAGCGCAGACGATCCCCCAGCGGAGCGGTGTGTATGAGTTGTTCTAAAGTCAACATCCTCTTATTATTTTAATTTAAAAATAAAATCTTTTTGTTAAAACCAACCTTTACATTTAAAAAAAGACAAGTTCTTGAAAACACTGTGTGAAGATGCCTACCAAGGAATCAACCTTTAATCTGGTGTTAATTGCGTAACAAAACCGAAAAACCGAATATCTGGCTTAAATGAAAACATAGTCAGTCGGTAATCCCTATACTTGTAAAAAAATAAACCCGTTAATCCCCTAAGACAACAGACTGCGAACAGGCCTCTTGCTCCACGAGATGTGCTGTCGTGTTTTATGGACGCGTGTGCAAAAAGGCGCAGCTCCCCTGCGCCCGGCGGGGCCTCGGAGCGTGCCTCCAATCGCCTCCCTCCTCTTTCCTCCCTCCTCCCTCTCCCGCTTAATCCCCAGCGTAGCGAGCGCAGAACATCCTTCAGCGGAGCGAGCGCAGACTATACACCATCGGAGTCGAGCGTCAGAACTCCACCCAGCGAAGCGAGCGCAGACATCCACCAGCGGAGCGATCGCAAACATCCACCAGCGGATCCAGCGCAGAAGATCCACCAGCGGAGCCAGCGCAGAACAAATCCACCATTCGAGCCGCGCAAACATCCACCAGCTGAGCCAAGCGCAGACATCCATTCCCCACGGAGCCACTCAACATATCAACCAGCAGTGAGCACAAAGATCCACCATTACGAGCGCAGAAATCCACCAGCGGAGCGAGCCGAACACTCCCCCACGTATCGAGCACAGACTCCACCAACGGAGCGAGCTCATAACATTCCGCCCAGCGAACGTTTCTTTTTACATTGAATTAATTAATTCAAGTATTTGTATATTCAGGACCAACAGAGCCCGGCTAGAGCACTCAGGCTTAACGGTGTGGACAAAAATCAGGGCCACACAGAACAAAACACCGCCGCGGAGCGAGCGCAGAAACATCCACCATCGGAGCAAGCGCAAAAGATCCACCAACGGAGCGAGCGCATAACAAACCACATCGAGCGAAGCGCAAACATCTGCCAGCGGAGCGCGCGCAGAACATCCGCCAGCGGAGCCAGCGCAGAACATCCTCCAGCGGAGCCAGCTTCCAGAACATCCACCGGTGGAGTTAATCATCTCGCAGTACTATATTGTTAATCCTATGTAGTTTTAGACGTTCTCGACGGCCGCCTGATATCCACCTCACTATATCTTAACGGAGGTGTTTCCTTTTCCTGCGCTCGAGCGCACACACTCGCCGCCGACGGATTTCTGCGCTCGAGCGCAGAGGATTTTTCCATCACTGATAGTGGGAGGGTTTTCCTGCTTTCGGCGCAGACCGCTCGCTTGGATTTTGCTTCTCTCGCTCCTAGCGAATGATTTTTCCCCTCACGAATATTACGGATTTGTTTCCTCCGCCTCGCCCCCCTCGAGCCATTTACATTACTACTACTCTGTCCGCCTCTGGCATTTCTTGCGGCTCCGAGCGCAGTAATTTTTCCCTCTCTATTAGTGCGGATGTTTTCCTGCGCTCGACCAGACACTCCGGCTATATGATTTCTGGCGCTCGAGGGCAGATTTTTCCTCACTAAATATTACGGAGGTTGTCCTTCCTCGTCGGCAGTTTACCTAAACTCCGCCTATTGAATTTCTGCCCCGAACGCAGGAATTTTTTCCCTCGCTATATAGTGACGGAGGTGCTCCCTGCGCTCGACTCAGACACTCCGCCTATCTGGAATTTCTGCGCTCGAGCTATGATTTTTTCCCTCACTAATAGTGACGGACGTTTTCGTGTTTTGCGCTCGGGCTCAGACACTCTACACTCCGCCGACGGCTTTTCTTTTCTGCGTTCGAGCCGCATACTCCAATATCGGATGTTCTGCTGCGTAGGGGGCGCAAAGCTCCCGTCGTGATCCACTCAATCATGCAATATTTCAACTCATTTTGATATTAGCGCTAAATATATGTACATTTTGTAAGCCCCATAGATATTTGTAAAAATAATTTTTATTGTCTTAAAAGATATTGCAGCTGCAACAAAGCCGCCATAAAAAATCACACCAAACTTTCTCCCCCCAAATTGTGGGGGTTACTGTCTTTGCCTGGTGCTTTTTTCTTTCTCCCAACTCAAAAACAATTTCTCTAATTGACTATTAAGATGTGTTATATGAATGTTTTATTCAGGGGCAGATGGGATGTGATGGGACTGATTGTTCGATTAACGACAGACAAATGGCATAAATACTGTCTGGGCCCGAAGTTTTATATACTTAATTTGTCTCACCTCAAGTTGAAGGTGACGTCATTATGCGTCTTTGCATTCCAACAAGCGTCTCGATCGTGCCACCTTTATTCGCGTGCGTACCATGCCATGAGTCCCAGCATAGAGCGCGCGATTCATGGCTGCGCAACATAAAAGTCGCAGTGACGTCACCTTCAATTTAAGATGAGACAAACTAGATTGTTTCTTGCCTGAAGGACTGCTATGAGATCAGTAAATCAGATTTAAAAATGGTGACCTAAAAGGTTTAAATCTTAGTTTCTCTTGAACTGTTTTTTTTTATTTGGTAATATGTGCATTGTCCCATGGAAGACATTCAGGTGGGTCAAATTTTGCAATTTTGTGTCAAATTTTTAGATTTTGATACCACTTGAATTGGTTTCTTGACTTGAAAAATATGAAATTATCTCCATGTTCCTTGATGATATAATACAGTAGTAGATACTGTTGCAGTACATTTACCTATAATGTTATACCACACTCTTTACCAACCATTAATAGTTGTCAAGGAGAATAATAATATTACCTAAAAAGAATATTGCAACAAAAATATTTGGTGACATACTACTAGGAAATTGTGACAGTATAACATATCAAAATGGGCTCATGTGGTCCAGTGGATTGAGCACCTGACCCATACGCCAAAGGTTGTGAGTTTGAGTCCTGTCGCGGCTAGTGTATTGTGCGCTTGAGTAAAGCACTTTACCTCAATTATTCCTCTCCACCCAGTTTTTTATGGGTACTGGCGAATGCTGGGAAGGTACACAGTCTCGTTGTGTGGGAGGAGTGGCGAACCCCACAGCAAAAATTACATGGAGGAGTCTGGCCCAAATGCCAAGGGAAGAGAGATGGGCAATCTGCGCACAAGTTTGCTCGGCATGACACTTTACCTTTTACTTTACATATCAAGTCTATAAATACATGGAGGAAGGAACATAAAATAGGGGAAAGTTTCATAAAGGGTAAAAAATGATGAACATCCCAATTGTTAAGATATATACCAATGTATTGATCTAGGTGTGAGGATTGAAAATGTATAGTATGTTTTGTATTAGTTTGAAAAGGCTTGGGTAGTTTGTTGGATAAAATTAACCATAATTGTAGCAGTATGTTACTAATGGCTTTTTACTTTGAACAAGGTGTTAAAAGAATGAGAATAAAGGTGTTGCTTTTAGCCTCTTCAATGTATTTATTGTGTCATATCACACAGGCAACAGCAGTCTTTTACTGTACAACAACTCAGCTGCACCTCATTGTTCTCTTGTGTGATATGACACGGTAGATACATGGCAGAGGCTAAAAATGATGCCTTTGTTCTCCAATATTAAACAGCTAAGAGAATTCCTACAATTTGATTGGTTTTCACCCTTGTGATATGAGGCAATAGAAAATGATTTAAAGGTGCTTGTTCCGATTTATGCCTATTGTGTTCTATGCTCGATATGAGAGTATGGCACCTGCACGTACGCCCTATCAAGTACCGTGTGAAACAAGCTTGCGGTTTTGACAGTAGAAGCAATAATGCATATTGCAAAGCCCTATTCAATACTGTGCTAATTTTGATGGTTAACCACTAAAACAGCGGTTTTTCGGTTATATCTTGAGAATGAAATGGATTTGAGGGCTGAAATTTCAGGACGATAATGAGAAAAATACGGCCTTTCATCTGATATCAAAATCGATACTACTTCCGGGGAAAATCGGGGGGTCCCAAAGACGATCGGAACACGCCCCTTTAAATGCACTGTATATCTGATATTATTTTACGCTAACCCTAACAGGGGAAGGGAAAGGGTAAAGGGATAGAAGCTAAAAAAATGGACATCCGTGGCAGGATTTGAACCCAGGACCTCCGGCGCACCATTCCCATGAGCAAACCACGAGGTAGTCGCTGGCCCGGCCAGTGATTTTGTGCCCATATGGCCCATTCCATGTCAACATTCGAGATGTGCACCGCAGCACGTCATGGATTTTTTTCGCTTTAAGGGTGGTGATAGACATTGATGAGATATGAAGCGTCATAGTCCATTTCGTTTTCCCACTAGAGCAATTGGAAATTTAGGGGGGTCACCATCAAAAGTGCCGCCCAATGTGAAAGACTATGTTGAGAGGGTCACAGATTAGTAATAATGGAACCCTCCACAGCTTTGAAAATCACCATATATGGGTAATATTTGGTGTAGAATTCAAATCTGGCATCAGATCATAGCGTGTTTACTTTTAGAGATAATGAGGCCTAAATATGTGCCTTCGTTCATTCGGGGCCAAGTCTGGGGGGGGGTCATAACTCCAAAAGTAAGAAATTTTTTATTGTCCATCTTTTGGTCAATCAGAGTTACATAGTAGAACTTTAAACCAATACAATTATGAACACATTAGAAAAGTAATAAGTGAGGTACAGCCCCTTGAAAATGGTAATTGTACTATTTTGACCCCCCTGAAAACCAATGTTGACATTCGACACCACCCCTCTACTTCAGATATGTTGAAGATATATCATTAAACAACTTTCCTTGAAAGAACTAGCTTGGTGTCTTTATTTTCTCACAACAAAATACACACTCAAAGTTGCCACACAAAGGTATATGTGACCCAGAGGTCATTGTACATGCACAGTGTATATCACCATTATACATTCTATGGGGATATCAGCAAAAGTGTCTTGTGCTGAAAACAATGAAGACATCAAAACACCAAGCTGGTTCTTTCAAGAATAGTTCTTTGATGATGTATCTTTAACATATTTGAAGTAGAGGGGGTGATGTCATATGTCAACATTGATTTTCAGGGGGTCAATATATGTCATAATGCAAAATTAGGATTTTTCAATAGGCTGTAACTCACTTATTACTTACCTAATGTACTTATTATTGTACTGGTAGAAAGTCCTGCAGTGTGACTAAGATTAACAAGAAAAATCTACATTAAAAATATTGTTACTTACGGAGTTCTGACCCCCCAAACGTGGTCCCAGATGAAAGATATTGCATTTATACAACCAAATAACTTTAAAAGTAAAGGAGCTATCACATGTTTTATGCCAGATTTGAATTCTACACCAAAAGAATTCTCCAGATAGTGATTTTCAAAGTTGGGGAGGGTTCCATTACAAGTTTATGGCCCTCTCAAAATTGTCTTTCGCATCGCACAGCATTTTTGATGGTGACCCCCTAAATTTCTGAATGCTCCTGCGGGAAAATGAAAGGTATGAAGCTCAAAATTTCAGGATTTTCATTCTCATCAATATCTATCACCACACCAAAAAAGAAAAAAATCCATGACATGCTGCGGTGCACATCTCGAGTGTTGACATGGAATAGCCCATATGAGTGTTGGTACAATGACGTCATCGCATCTTTTTGGACTCGGCTTATTGAGTTTTAGTGAGTTTTGGTCATGATAGGGTTAGTACACAATCACCATGTTGCATTTTACTTCATGTGCAAGAACCTGCAAACAATATGCAAGTTAATTGCATTATACTCAATTCGCGCTGATATAGGAGCTGGAGAAAAGTTTTGGGTCATATCCATTAGGTGAACTAGGGAGGAAGCATTTTAATCTATCCAAGAAGTCACTTCGCTGCCTAACAATAGAAAGTGACTTGAAAGGAAAAGGGCCAAGTACAAAACATAATTTTATTTACTGTACTTTTCTTAATTGAACTTTGTACTTAATACAATCGATTTATGAATCACATCACTTCACTGTAAAAAAAACTGTTATAGTTAAAATGTTCCTCACATATTCACTGTATCCTCGTGGAGCCTTTGAAAGAATTTGTAGGCCTACCGAGCACTATACACGGTATGTTTATACTGTATGGTCCTTCTACACTGTTCCGAAATGTACACTGACATAGGTTTTCATTTCCAAATATTTTATCCAACGTGCTTCAACTATTGAAAACTACGTTGGCTCATCTATTAGTCGTATTAGTTTAGGTAATGTATGAAAGTAATCACCTGTGTGGACAGCACAAACACCATTGTTACCATATTCAGAATTTAATAGCGCACATGCCATACAGGTAGTATTTCACATTTTAACATGCGGTACTTTTACCAGTTACTCTCTATGTTTTGACCACTGCACATTGTATTGAATGTAGCTTACACAGTATTAAGAACGCATGGATTAGGAGTGCTGCAAAGTTTAATTGCTGTGCGCCCCTCACAAACAGCTCTCACCCGTAAAAAGTACAGGTCCCTATATCAGCACGAATCAAGTATAAACAGGTTCAACTTTTACAGGGTAAAGGAAATTAATTTTGTATTTAGACATGTATGGAAAATAAAGGTGCAATGGGAGAAAGAAATCACATGTAGTAAAATTTTATATAAAAAAAAGTTTGTTTCCAGTAGGTATCCAGAAACCTAAATGCGAAATGCGCTTTTTATTTTTTATTTATTTTTTGAAAAGGATTTTCTCCAGAAATGGATCAAATCAGCCAAATGGCAAGTCAAAACAGTTGCAAATCATACTTGACTGTCAAAATTATTAGTCTATAAAATAAAAAATATTGATTTGGGATCACTTACATATTTTTTGTCTGAAAAAATGCAAAGTTTCTCAGTAAATCAAATAAAAAACGAAATGGGGTAAAAAAAAGGCTCCAATATCAAAATGCGCACGGCCTACTGGAAACAAACTTGTTTTTTTTTTTTTTTTGCCTTGTGTGCCCATTGTGTGACCCTGATGAATTCAGCAAATTTTACGAAATAAAGTGCATGTCCAGATGTACTTTTTTCTGTAAAGTCTGCTGAATTCATCAGGGTACCGGTCACCGAGGGTCTCAAAATCATCACACTGCTATTTTCTAAGTTCTTACCTACTTGTCAAAAGTATGATATAATTTGTTATTTGGATCATAGAGGTTGCAGGATAGCCTAGTGGTTGGGTGCTCGCCTCCTTACCCAAAGGCCACAAGTTCGATCCCTGACTTTTAATTGAATCATAACTGTTGAATTTTCAGACTCATGAGGAAGCAATAACAAGTATCATTGGTGCAGACAAGTTTATGTCACTAGACATCTGCCACAAGACTGTATCAGGTAGGTGTGTCAAGTACTATAACACATACCACATTGTCTGTAATTAATGCCCCACGGGGCATGACATTTAAAAAAAGGGGCATCTATTATTGGTCATTTGTTCAGTAATACTTCCATTGCAAACCATAGGCAGGCCATCTAGCATACTTCGGTGCTACAGCACAAAAAGGATAGATTTTTGAACAAACTCATCAACATCAACAGTGGCTGCATCCAGACCTGTATGGAAATAATATATGCCTGCTAAAATAGTCTATTTAACATGCTTTTTTCATAGACAGATGTAATTTCTACAAAAATCTACACTTGTCAAAAGTATCTAGCCAGTGATAGGCTGTGACATGTTCCTCTATGCTGTTTGTTTTGGTTGTCCACACAATCGGTGGGCTAGGGAGAAACCAAGTGTAAATTTCATAAAAATTATTAATCAGATATCGTTCTGTTTCCCACAATAAACTGCAAGCATTTTTTCTTGAAAAGATAATGTCACTGTCTTCAATTTCATTTCCCCAATATCATGACTAGTGGAGCACATATCTTCAGCAAACATGGAGTTCTTCTTCTTATCGTGTCCAAACACTGTGGTTTCTCAAATATGATCCATCCAGAGATGGTACAACGTCTGGCTGCTTCACTAATTCCGCAAGGTCCTTGTTTGTGCATTGTTTGGCTTCCAGCAGTGGGTCAGAAACCCCAAGAGGTGTTTCATTGTCTGTAGTGCTGTTCCACAACAACCACAGGTAGTATCCTGATCTTCCAGATTGCCCCACTTCTGCAAGGAAACCTTAGATCGGCCAGTGCTGGTTCTCAATCTCTATGATGCATCGCCATTCAGCTCAATGAGAGTCAGCTCTAGGTGGGAGATGCTCACCTGGTTCACTCCCTGATAGAGTTACTTGTTTTGTTGCATAGGTCTTTCTTTCCACAAGGCGATCTCTTTACCCGACCTCCTTAGAGACTGTTTCAAGAGGTTGGACTTTGCTTAAGAAACTCTCTCTAGATTTAGGGCGGTTTTGCCAGTTAATCTGTCCAGACATAGGGTGCTTCACATGGGATACTTGGCAGCTTACGCTCTTGCATACTCGCTACGCTACGACGGATGTCTGGTGGAGCAATTCTAGGATGTATAAGTTTTTCCGTTGGTGTTGGACGGAGCATCCTGTGATTACTCGGCAGGAAGGCATTTAACACTGATCAACTTCTTGGCATGGGTTGATCTTTCCCATACAGGGCAGGCATACTCTGCACATGAGTTACACAGGGCAGTGCCGTCGATCGTAGGGTAAGTGGGGCGAGCACCCATCTGGTGCCAGTGAGTTTTTTCAAGATGTTATTGCGTGAAAAAACTTTACTCTTCGTCTTCTCAATGTGGGTCTTATAAGATAGAGTGCGGTCCAAGGTGACGCCTAGGTAGACAGGGTTATCACAGTGCTCCTGGGAGTTCCAGACCAGGTAACTTAAGCTGACGTCTTGGCTTCACATTGCGTAGATGGAAAGCACACAGCCTTGTTCTTAGATGGATTTGCACTAGGTGGTTTTCCTCATAATAAGGTGAGTTCATCCAAAGCTTGGAGAGTCTCTCTTCAACAACTTTGGAAGTCGCATCTTGTGCCTCTAATTTCCAGATCGTCTGCATAAATAAACACGGGTTTTCCTGCACTCCTAGGTTGGGCGTGGTTATAATTGTTGAACAGGAGAGGTGCAAAGCACACTCCCTTGTGGTAGACCTTCTTGAGCCTACTCCATCGGCTCTTCTTCACTCGTAGCTGAACAAAGAACATCCTGTTGCCAGCAATCACACGGATAGCCAGCAAGAAGGCGGATGTCCTTGGTAATTTCCAGGAACTTATGATAGTCATCTGTGATTAACATTGTCGTATGCTGCTGAGAGGTCGACGAACACAGCTCCGGTTACCATACCTCTCTCGAAACCACCCTCAACGTATTGAGCCAGGTTGAGCACTTGGCCTGTTGTTGATTTGCCTGGACGGAAACCTGCCTGTTCTGTTATGAGGTGTCGTCTATCACAGGTGCCATTACGATTGAGCAGGCAGACGTTCAAAGAGCTGGTATAGGTATGGTAGGAGTGATATAGGTCTGTAGCTCGGGGTTTTGGATGGATCTTTCCCATGCTTTAGGAGTGCCATAACATGTGCTTCTCCGCTCTTTGGGAACCTGGGGAAATAAGGCAGCAGCAATTGTAGAGCAATAGAGTTAAAGATATTCAATCACCGGCCCGGTATGCGGTGTAGAAAACAATTAGATTTCCCTTTCATCTGGGAGTGCGGTACCATTGTTAATTGTCGCGCAGCTGAATTGATTTCAGCTGTTACCGCTCTCCAATTTAGAATGAGTACTTTTTAGGACAAATACTTAACCTAAATTTTCTTTCAAATAAATAAATATGACTTCATAGTGCGTGTTCAATTAACTTTGGCCTGTTTTTCATATTTATTCGAAAAAGGAAGAAACATGAAACACACATCATAAGAGAATGTTGATGGGCAGCTTTGACCCTAACAACTTTGTGCAGCAGAACCAAAATCCATAACTTATTGCTTCACTCCATTTCTATTCAATTGTACGCGTTTTCAGAAGAAGAAAATTAGTTCACGACCCTATTATTATGTAAACTGGTTAGTTAGTTGTGAAAGAGGAAGGGTATTGTCACTCAAACCGAATCGTGGAGGGGGTGGTAACACCTGGCTACAATGGCCCCACATACCAGGCCCATAGTAATATCTTTAGCTCATGCTTTGCTGAAGTATATTACATGATCCATTGGTCGTGATATTGGGGAAAAAAGAAATTGAGGTGACATTTTATTATTTTTAAGAAAAATTTGCAGTTTTATGTGGGGGAACAGACCCGTTATGTGATGTAATTAATTTATTATAATTTACACTGGTTTTCCCTTAGCCCCTCGATGGGGACAACAGAATTGTTATACATTTGGGATTTGGGTCCACGCCCCTTAGTGAGTCAGGCCAACGTACTACAAACCTGCCACCCAATATTGCAATGGCGATCATTCAATATGTATGGTATGATTTTGGTAGTTTTAGGAACATTTGTTAAAAAAATATGAGGGGCATTTATTCAATGGGGAGCTTTTATACAGACATAGCATGGTATTCATGCGGACATAGTATATTCTGTTAATTCCACAGGATTTCACAGAAGGAAGGAAAAAAAGTTCCCATAAAAGTTTGCTATGTCCCCTGCGATGGTGGGAAAACGTCATTCTATGTGAACTTTTTCTCCTTGCAATGGCATCTTGCATTGTGTATGATGGTGAATGATATGATTCATACCGTTGACACTGTTGATCTCATGATCAGATATCTATGCTTTATGTTGGTTTCTTTCACTTTGCCGCTCTGTATAATTTAAAATTTATACCAAAAATTGGAAATAGCAGATTTCAGGTAGTTTATTAAAGTGCCATGGCCTGATCTGTGCTATAGCATCGTCCCCAACAACCCAGATTTACAAAGTGGTCACCAATTTTGTTAATTTGAAGGACCAGTTCTATTTTTCTTATTCACCCTGTGAAATATTAGGGCTAAAGGATGTTGTTATTGAAAGTTATGAGCGGAAATGTGCCTCATTTTGTGGTCGACCAATATTAATTTTACAGAGTACTATATGGGGATTGCAACTCACATTTTTAAACTCTCGCCTCAAAATGGATGAAAAATTAGTGCAAAATTTACCAGGACAGGGTTTTGATATGGTGAACGGCATTCTATCAAGATGAAAATTTATATTACTGAAAGCGGGTTCATCTCTTTAAGATTTATTATTCAGTGGGCATGGTTTATCATGTTAACAAAGAAATTTGATTGGTTTAGGTCCAAAGCTTCGTCCACCCATTACTGGGTTAATTAGGATTGTATAGTGCCAAGCAACAATGCATTGTAGTCGAATATATCTTTTGTTATACTTGTTACAAAACTAAGAATATCACGGATATCAAAAATCGGGGGTAATCAGCTAATGTGAAGTATTTTTATAAACAGAGCATCCTGGTCTTATTGGATTCAATGTCATCAGCAGTGTGCCAGAAGTGTCTGCATTCTCTTTGTTGTGACGTTTCTTTTTTGCAACCATGTAATCTGTCTCATTATTCAGGGTTATATGCATTTGCACTGCACAGCTGCTGCTGACAGGGCCATATGCAGGATTTATTTAGGGGAGCAGATTTCAAAAAGGTACTTTTTTTTGTAAAAGTGGACCTTATAATCCCCATAAAAATGGTCCTTTTTTTGGACTTTTTTTGAACATCTCGTCACCAAAAGGTGATCAAATTATAGGGCATTTTTTTTTTCCCGTTCAAAGTGTTCAGTTTGGTCTCCAAAATGAACGAAATATCAACATTAAGGAATTCCTGAAAATCATTGAAAATCGTAAACTTTTAATATTTCAGAACACGGAACAATGCATGGGTGATCTTAAAAATATATCCGATTTTTAGAATATTGCCTAACGTTAACACTTAAGTAACGTACTGTCCTTAACGTATCTGTCGGACTTTTCGTAGTCGTGCTGTTCTTGATGAAGTATGTGCTTCACCGTTATTCTCTATACGTTATCAGGTATTACCTTCATACTAAAGCATGGTGTGGTATTCGACTTTATGTATCACGCCGTAATTGCTAAGAGCGTTAAGCAGGAGGGGGTAACGTATCTGTCGCGGCATGAACGTAACAGGAGGATTTCTTTACATTATAGGGCTGGAAAATTGTTACGTTGAACCAAATTTATGCAAAACATTTGTAAATATAACATGACTCTTCTCGAGGTATCACATATTGGAACTAGGTATTCAGTTATTGTGTAGCAATTTTGGATCCCTTCGAATTATGGTAAGTATCTGTCTGCAATATTGGCGACATGCTCTCAGAGAACTCTTCCGAAACTTAATAATCCAATATTATCATGTTTAAAAGTACCAAGGGCATAATAGAGGCTGATAAAATGGCAAGCAACATGTGATATGCGCTCTTGTGTAACGAGCAGGGACACATTTTAAAGAACGGATTTGGGCTGGCGACATGGCGAAAACAAGAATATGCATTTTAGCCTTATTGCTGAGACTTTTCTCATCCGGTTGACAACATCTAGTTTCCGGAATTTCATTTTGAAAACAAACTCCTAAGCATTACTTTATATTCATAAACATTCATTCTTAAAGGCCAAAAACAAGCTTTAAACTGTGCCATATGATGGGAGCGACACTAAAAACGAATTTTTTGAACATTTTATCGGAGAATGGACCTATAATCCCCATAAAAATGGTCCTTTTTTGGACTTTTTTTGAACATCTCGTCACCAAAAGGTGATCAAATTGTCAAATTTTCTATAAATTTTGGACCTTTTGATATATAAAAAAAATCAGAAAGAAGTGGGCCTTTTGTGGATTTGTGCATACAGGCTGATTGCTGACAGTGGGTGACTTGTTTGTACGGCTCAGCACCGATGCCTCCATAAAGGGCCCCTCTATCAATTATTTTTGTAGCTAAGTTAATTTGAGTAATTAACTTATTCATTCAAATGACTAAAATTTTGGCTTGTAACATATTTTAAATTAACAATATAATTATACATTTCTGAAAAATGCTGTACACACTTGAGAGAATGTTGGCATATCATTTCAACAATTATAAGGTTTCATTTGTTTGAACATGCTAACCTACTGTTAAAGTTCAGATATCATATGACCTTTAATTGCAGTGTTTAAGTAATGTGTTAGTTAAAATGGACTAAAGTTGAGTTTTATACACGATGTTGTTACAGGTCACCACCAAGTTTCGAGATGAGATGTCACCAAAGTTTGGTTTGTTGAGAGGGAGAGAATTCTGCATGAAAGGTATAATGCATGTTAAAGGTACACTGGGATATTTTAAGTAAAGGGCGTCCTCAATTTTTACCAAAACTGACGTCTTTGAATGTTTGTATTACTTTTACATGTGTTAACCCTCATCTGAAATGAATAAGCCTAAAATTGTTTGTGTTTAAATCAAGTAATTTTGTAATAAAACCTCTCCTGTGGTCTTATTCCAATGTATTAGGATGTGCAGGCAAAACACTGCCAGATAGTTAGGCATAAAAAATGTTTGTTTGGCGTAACAGAAAACAATCAGGGTGGTGGTCGTATCCCGGAACTCAACATTCGTTTTTTTTTATCATCTTCTCAATGTTTTACTCTAAAATGAATACAGGATGCTACTATTTAAAGCTTTTTTCAGTGACATAGCAAATATCTTTTATTTGTTGTAGTTGCTTTTTTGTCTTGCTTTGTTAATTTTTCGTCTTTGTGATGGTAAAAAAAAATATTTTTTTTAATTGTGGATGAAAATAATGGGTTCGGTCGGCAGAATATTTCTTTTATTTGTGATAATTGAATAAAAAAAAATTGAGTGCGGGCAGGTATTTTTTAGGGTCGGTCGGGTTACGCCAAACAAACAATATTTTTTTTAATGCCTTATTGAAACATTCTTTGGTGTAAAATTTATTTTAGTCTTCAATACACATTTCAGCTATTTTAAGGAATGTTGCATTTTGCTGGAAATGTGCCAGTGTCCCTTTGAGTACTAGAATCATAAGGAAAACTAACAATTATTTTACATTGTAACTAGCAAATGCACAACCAGATTCCCACCCACGCACCCACCATCAAAACAAACATGGGATTCAATAATAGGAGTCAATAATGTACTTTGCTGGTACCTGCTGGGTCACAATCCAAGAAAAAGTAAGAATTGATGCCGAAGTCCAAATAAAAGGCAGGCAGTTGTAAGCATGATTTATGCATATCTGTAACTGCACTGTCCTCTTAGACCGCGTACACACTGCAAAATTGCTTATTTCGACGAAGATTAGTTAATCTTGATTAGTTAATGAAGCGCGCGTACACACTACACTTAATTAAGATACAATTGCGTCCACACTAGCAGAAAACTAACAAAGATTGAAACAAGTGTGCCTACTGGAAATATGGCCTTGGAATGTAAACCAACACACATCACCTCTTAATTCAACGAAGTGTGCGTACACACTAGTAAATCTCTTAATCGAAATAACAATTCCCTTAATTGAAAGAAGCTGATTTGCTTCGTTGAATTAAGCAAAATTAATCTTCGTTGAATAAAGGAAGAGCGTACACACTATACTTGTCAAATTTCTAATCTTCGTTAACGCTTAGTTGAATTAAGAGATTTTGATAGTGTGTACGGGGTCTTTAACATGACTTGTGTGAAAATTAACTTGATTATCAAAACAATATACACATGTCACTGGGCTTTTAAAAATTCAACTCCTCAAAGCTTTTCCTATCACCGTGCATCGGAAGTTGTTACACATATCCTTGTATTTTATGTTATGTTCCGGCCCGCAGTTGTACCTTGGGTTCTCTTTCATAAAAATGATCATAAAATCAAATCTCCTAAATCAATTTATTTCAAATTTGACTATGGTAAGGATTAAACTTTCCTTCACACATTTTTGCAGTTTCAAGACGTATGATTTGTTTTAGTGTTTTTTCTTAATTTTTAAAAAATTCCCTATTTTTTTTTCATTAAAGGTGCTTTTTAAGCTGAAACTCCAGCAATGTTTTTACTAACAAAATACCTAAAATCTCACGTTGGCTTTTTAAAATCAAGTGTTTAATTCTGTAGAGGCCATGTGTTTTGAACTGGTAGTCTGATAGGATGGGCACAATTTTTTCGGATGTTTTTGTACAATTTTAATTCACATCTTGATACCTACATACACAAAATACATATCAAATTAAAGCTCTTAATGAGATCTCCACAATGACACTTTAAGTATGCACATAGCATGTAAACTCGCGAACTTATGATCATTTAAGTAAAAAAAAAGGTGGAGCCGAGGCTCCCGCGCGGAGGCTCCCACGCGGTAAATTTGGAATAACAATCGCTAGTTTACTAATAACATGTCACTGTCCTTAATTTAATCAAATCCATTTATTTGAAGTTTATTAGATCATTGGCATTGATTAAATATGGAAATAACTGAATAAATTCAATACTTAGCAACTGAATAAAGTAAAATGCTGGACCCTCAAAATGGAAAATAGATCACAGTCAAAACAGTGAAATATGATGCAATAAAATTTGTGATGGTGTATATTCTGCTTTGTTGATGTGCACTGGTTAGGAAAATTAAATCTTTACATGAAGATACTTTAAAACTTACACTTATAAAATGACAGTCAGTTATTTTGAAGTGTAAAGGTGGAGCTATAACAATTTACACTAAAAATAAAATTGTATACTAGAGTGTGGGCCTGACGTTTCGATCCTAGCAGGATCTTCATCAAAGGCAAACATGAAGATCCTGCTAGGATCGAAACGTCAGGCCCACACTCTAGTATACAGTTACCTACACAGGCTATTTTTGTGGAGAAGCAGATGGTAACAGCATTTACTTATTTTTAAAAATAAAATTTAAAGCAATGAGGAATAATATCTTGGCCTTGGCAAAAGTAGCTATACAAAAAACTACCAGGGATGGTTGTTAACTTGTTTTTATAAGAAACTTATGAAAGGAATCAGCCACAGTGCTCAAGGAAAGCACTCTTTATGTGGATGTGGATTTACAAGCACAAGAAAAATCACCATGTGCAAGTACCTCTCGAAGTCCGTAGATGAATGCAACATCACGTGTGCCATTTCCACGTAACTTTCAAGACTCTCACTTTAAGTTACCCATAATTGTATAAAAGGTTAAGTTAAAGGTTAAATTTTCATCAGTTGGAAAAACACTGTTTTTATGCAATTCGTACTAGGATAACATAATTCTAAGTAGTAAATTATCATTACCTTGTAGAATTTGAAAACAAAATTGTAAATTTTCATACATGTCAACAGGATGTTTGTGCCATAGAAAATCTATAGCAGGTAGCATAGTAAAAGTATACATTTTTGGAAAGCTCTAGCTCTGTAGAGTTCAAATATGTCTTTTTGATGTGGGGTATAAGATGAAAACAAAAAGTTCACATGAAGTTCAGAATTGGAAAACACTATGTTTTGTGCAATTTGTGCTAGATAACATTAATTCTAATTAGTAAATTATCATTATCTTGTAGAATTTGAAAAACAAATGTAAATTTTCATTCATGTCGACAAGATGTTTGTGCCACAGAAAATCTATAGCAGGTAGCATAGTAAAAGTATACATTTTTGGAAAGCTCTAGCTCTGTAGAGTTCAAATATGATGTCTTTTTGATGTGGGGTATAAGATGAAAACAGAAAGTTCACATGAAGTTCAGAATTTTTTAATGAAAAATTGCACTTTCTACTTGCAATTCCTCTCTAACCATTAACCCCACATGAAAACAATGTCATTTTTGGATTCCTTGTGAAATTTCCTTTCAGAATATGCATACTTTTACTATGGTAGCACACACGATTATCTATATAATAATACCGGTGGTCTGTCAGTGTGTCTGTCTGTCTATCTGTCTGTCTGTCAGTCTGACCGCGTCTATTTTCTCAGAGACTGAGGGTCGCACGTTCCTGAAACTTGATGGGTGGGTGCCCTTGACCGTCCCAATACCGAGGTTGTATTGGTTAGTTGATCAAAGGTCATCAGGCGGTCATTTGAGGTCAAATGGGTAAACGCTGGTGTATGGACAGAAACTTGGAGGGTGGGGTCGATTTCTGATGCCATAAATTTTGAAGGTCACAACAAGGTCATAAGGGGTCATTCAAGGTCAAATGAGGTTAAACGTTGGTTTCTCGGAGACCGGGGGTCGCACGTTCCTGAAACTTGGTGGGTGGATGCCCCTTGACCGTCTGAAGACCGAGGTTGTATTGATTAGTGGTCAAAGGTCATCAGGGGTCATTCAAGGTCAAATGGGGTAACGTTGGTGTATGGACATGAAACTTGAAGGGTGGGGTCGATTTTTGACACCAAAAATTTTGAAGGTCATGACAACGTCATTAGGGGTCATTCAAGGTCAAGTGGGGTAAACGTTAGTGTATGGACATGAAACTTGGAGGGTGGGGTCGATTGTTGATGCCGAAAATTTTGAAGGTCACAACAAGGTCATTAGGGGTCATTCAAGGTCAAAGGAGGTCAAAAGGAGTAAATGTTGGTGTATGGACATGAAACTTGGAGGGTGGGGTTGATTGTTGATGCCAATAATCTTAAAGGTCAAAACAAGGTCATCAGGGGTCATTCAAGGTCAAAGGAGGTCAAGTTGGATAAACTTTGGTGTCTCCAGATGAAACTTGGTGGGCGGGGGAAAATTGATGATGCCAACAATTTTAAAAGTCACAACAAGGTCATCAGAGGTCATTCCAGGTCAAAGGCACCGCAAAACCCGAGGGTCATTCATGCCAGGTGATCATGAAATCCAGGTGATCGCAAAACCCGGGGACCGCCTAGTTGAAATAATTAATTTCAAACGGCATTTCTTGGAATTCAAAAAGTGAACTTTTCATGTCACGCGAAAATCTACCAGTTTAAAATGTGTGGCCTAGAAAAAAGATTTTAGGGAAAAATAATTTAGGAAAAATTAAAAACACCTGTAATTCAAAACCTAATGTGAGAATTTTCAAAATATGATTTCCTTTCATATGACACCTTATTCATCACCAAAGGAGTTGTAATTTCTTCTAGGAAAAATTATGAAAAGTGGCTACTTCAATATTTCTAGAAATACTCAACCAAAAAAGGTGTTGTTGCGACCATCTGTTCTTTGTTTTTGACGACATAAAAAAATAAAAATATTGTTTCATGGATGTTTGACATTTCCCTAACCATAAAAAACAAACACCAATCTTGTAACTCGCCAATTACTTGAGACAAAAATATAAAATGTGTAGTTTTTAACAAAACTGCCCCATTTTGGTCCATTTCCTATACTGCCAAAATCAGTCCCTGTATAAACTCTATGGGAATTTGAAAATGCATTATCTCCAAAACACCTTTTTGGAAAAAAATAAAAATTAGGCATGCCTGTTCCTTTCACCAATACCAACATCTTGACAATTTCAACAAGATCTCTGCACGAAGCCATAGCCGATGATACTACCTTAAAGCAATTATCTCATTTACTAACTACAAATGTAGGAGACATTCATTCTGGGGAGTACATGTATTTTTTTCAGATATGTATACATTTGACACCACAAAGGAAGAGGCAATGAAGACATACCATATTGTGTGCGAAGCATATGAAAAGATATTTGCAAGACTAGGAGTTGCTTGTTTGAAAGGTGAGATAAAGTCAGGGAAGTTAAACGGAGAGACCACCGTAATTGTGGATTGTGTAATTCTTTTCAACCAAGGGTTTTGCTTTTAAGAGGCTAGGAACATTGCCATCTTTTATATTTGATTGTATTCATTAATGTAATGATTAATGTTGAATGTAAAAAAAATGTCATAGTTCTTGTTTTAGCATAAGTCGTGGCACAGTACAGACACTCAAGCATTTAATACAACATTTTTATCATGGTTATTAGATGCTACATTGAATAATACAGAGACTGACACATAATTATAAATATTTGCATCAGTTAATTTGTACTACATGACCATTTCTTTTCAGCTCTTGGTGACACAGGTGCCATAGGAGGCAGCCTCTCCCATGAATATCATTTTATTGCCTCTACTGGTGAAGACAAAGTGTTTAATTGTAAGAAGTGTGGCCTGTCAAAGAACAAAGAAGTTGTTGGTAAGGATGTGATGAAACAAAGCATTTGCAACTCTGCTGCCTTTACCATTTCTTCAAATATTTCAAAATATATTATTTCTATATATAATAGTGTGTAGCTTTCAATGGGAAACAGTACATAGACTGCAACTCGCTGAAGCCTGGGTAGAGAAGCTGCAGGTCCTATTTGAAATGAGTGTGGGTCAGGTGAGACTGGTGGCTGGGAGTAAGGGTAGGGAGGGCAGGGTTTAGTTTGAAGGGGCGGGTGCTGAGACTGCATGGATGGTGGTTGCAGGGCAGCGTTAGGATGATGTAGTGGTGGTGGAGTGGCTCTGCTGGTGGGGAGGCCTATTTTTAGGGTGATTGTTGGATAATCGCTTTACTTGATTTTGTTTTTTGTTTTTTATTTTTGGGTGTTTTATGGAATATTTTTTAAAAGTTTAATTGTACTCAAGGTCTTGTTTGTCATTAATATTTGGTTTCTGGCTACTATTGAGAGAACATTGCTGTTCATTGAATGGTCTCCCCAGATTCCAAGAGAAGAATAAATAAATAATATAAGATGTCAAGCCACACCCTACATGCATTTACACAATACACCTGGCACAAAAAGTATCTCGGCATGTTTTTCGATCAGTGTTGTGCCAAAGTCCTACCATTTTGAAAGATTTCGAATTATACATTTTATTTTCTAGGTCTTGCTCTTTCATTTAATAACTTGTTTGTAAAAAAGCGTGTAGAAATGGCTGAGATAGAACGCCCGAAAGATGCAAACCCCCAAAACCAAAAGTTGCAGTTTTTGGATTTTTCAATGGGCATTGCAGTGTACTGACTGGACACGACCACGCGGACCACAATCAATATTGCAAGTAGGCTTTCTCGCTCATTCAGTTGGAAAACCTCTTTGTGTAAAATCAATACACACAAATTATTGCGTTGTACCACACAGTGACCATTGAAAAATCCAAAAACTGCAACTTTTGGTTTGGGGGTTTTGCGTCTTTCGGGCACTCTATCTCAGCCATTTTTGCACGCTTTTTTATAAGCGAGGTGTTAAATGAAAGAGCAAGACATAGGCAAAAAAATGTGTATTTCGAAAACTTTCAAAATGGTCTGACTTTGGCACAATGCTGATCGAAAAACATGCAGAGATACTTTTTGTGCCAGGTGTATATTACATCACAGAGTTGTACTCCCTCAATGATTTTCTGCAGAGGGTGATAAACCATCATGTCCAGAAGGTTTGACTGATGAGTGTCCACTAGAGAGACATCAAGCAATAGAGGTGGGCCATACATTTTACCTAGGCACAAAGTACTCCAAAGTGTTTGATGCTACCTACATAAATGCAGCTGGTCAACAGAGGTAAGGAGATACAGATGTTTCGTAAGTGAGCGAAGAGCATAGAGTATATTTTATTTATCTAGGAATCACATTGTACCCAAATAATTGAATAAACTAGTGTTGTTAACATGTGTCATATTCACCCACTGGGGACTCAAGGCACTTTGACAGCCTGTTAGGTGTTCCATCAATTCAGAGAAATTCCCAAACAGAACAGATTTAGTAGCTTGAGGAAACCAGTATGTTCAAAAGACTTGCAAAAGCAATCATCAATCGAAAACTAAAGTTCAAAAGCTTCATATGCCGAAACTTAAGGTTAAAAGCTTCATACTTTTTTGGTCAAATCCTGATGTGATTTCTTAA